>PVKC010054235.1:0-10013 GCA_004027635.1 Crocidura indochinensis | reverse complement strand
CCATACCTGGCTGTATCAGAGCTTATACCCAGTTCTATATAGGACTATATAGGGTACAAGGTATTGAATCCAGGTGGCCTGTATGCAAGGCAAGTGCCTTATCTACTATATTATTGCCTGAGTTTCATTTCTTTCGTTAAAAAATTAAATTTTTACTTCTTGAAATTTCCTAGTTTTAAGAGTGCTAAAGATATTTCTTGTCATGTGAATGAGATGACTTTCGTGGAAGCACCTAAGGATGGGGGTTGGTTCACAAGAAGAGAATAAACTTTATTCAATAAAGAATTGAAACTTCTGTTTCCCTGACCTCCAGGGAAAGGAAAATGGTTGGAGATTGAGTTCAATTGCCAATATTCCAAAAGCTAATCTAGATAATGTTATAAAGCCTCCAAAAAGCCAGAAAGGATTGAGCAGAAGAATTGTCAGACTTATATTCAATTCTTCCAGCCCAAGGGAGAGATCTAGAGCAAAGACATTAGAGCAAAGCATCTCATATTTAAATCACTAAAGTTTTGGGCCAACATTAGTCAGTGACAGGCCATCTCAAGAGAAGTTTGGCTTAAAAACTGAACTTCTCCTGAGGGAGATAAATCTATAGTTAGTGACTACAAGCTGTATTTAACCACTCGTTTGCAAATGAACCATTCTTATCTTTAGGTAACTAACATATAACTATCATCACTAAAAGATGATCATTTATTTGTCAACTTGTAATTATTAAAATACTCTTGGCAGAATCAGCAAAGTTCTTGAAAAATTTATTCTTTCCTGTCTTCCTGAAATATTCTTAACCAAGATTCCACCATTTTGAATCTAAATTATTGCTCAGTAATTTTAATATTCTACTTTCAGTAGTACCAATTGCTTACCTCCTTGTCTTCTACTCCCTTCTTAAATTTCAGTTTGGGGACAAGAAAAAGCAGTAAAACCATCTGAACTTTTAAATCTTTTAGTTTCTTGTTTCAAATTTCATAATACTTAAAATTATATGCCTGGTCTCTCAAGTGACATTATTCATACCGTTAAGAATAGATAGAATTAAATAGACATGGTTTTCAAATTTAATAAGTCTTGGAAGATTTGGAAGGTCACCTTCCAAGCAATTGAACTGGAAAATTCAGTCATGGCCATTCTGTAAGGTTTTGTATCATCCTGCAATAGAGACTACAACACTATTAAATGTTGTCTTTGCCTTGAGTAAACTGGAATCCCCTTGCATTGATCAGACATTGCTCTAAATCACCAGTTTACTTCCTTTTCCAAAAGTTTGGGACTCATCTTTGTCCTTCTTTTATGATCACCTATGAAAACTCCCCCAAATGCAGAATTTCTTCTGTTTGATTTCCTATGTCACATTTTCCTGATCTCTTTCTCCTGGTTCTAATTCTGATTCCCCACTTGCCACCACACATATTTTGAATTTTTGGGAAGGGGGTGTTGTTTGCATTTTCATGATCTGTGTTTTCTCCACGATTACTCCTGATGCTTATTGTACACAAAAAGATAGTTCTTGTCCCCTTCACCATGTTCCATGCATTTGCTATGATGTGTGTTTGCTGAACAATCCTTCTGGGGACATTTCCTGCTCGTAGTTGGTGACAGAGATGATTTCTGCTGGTTTCCACTCTTCCTGGGAGAAGAGAGATGACCAAAGGGAATAACTGTGATCCTTCACTTAGGTCAACCTTATTTTTAGAAATGCTTTCTTATACTCAACCCTCCATCCAATACCTCTCATAATTCCCCTAGCCAAAATCATTTGGAGAATTTTTCCCCCATTGAATTATAACCAATTACAAATATTTACTTAATGTTTATTGACTTCTTCACTGCCTCCAGCTTGCAAAATGCCAAGGAACCAGAGGAAAAAAATTGCTAAGGCTTTTAGTAATTTAGTCACCTTCTCCAGCACACCAGCCGTGGCTGTAGTGTCAGGTTTAATTTTAATCTCCCTGGGCTCAGGCCAGCCAGAACAATTCCTCTAAATTGACTATCTCCACACGCAAAATGGGATCAACGTTTTTGTCCGAGTTGAACAATCAATTCGTACAAAAAAAGTAAAACAATCAGTTTGACTCTTTTTCTTTCAACTTAATTGTTGAGCTGAATTGACTGATCAAATAACAACAGATTCTAAGGTAATGAAAAATACTCCGGGCACCTAGTCATAGACCGCATAGGGCTGTCTTCTGGGAATTCCAGCAAGTCTGTGTGGAGTAGTTATATAAATATTTCCAGGGAGGACAGAGATTTCCTTCCCTGACCTTTGACTGTGTACTTTTGTTCTTTATCTGGCTTGGGCATGGCCTGAGCACTGACCATGAACATATGCCTTAATTTTACCAAAGTGTCTCTTTAGCTTTATGTCTCAAAACAAATTTAAAATAGTTTCCTATTCATCTGGGATGCTGCTTTCAGTGTTCACAATTTTATTGTGAAGGGCCCTTTCTGACACACCCTCATTAATATCATCCCTATACCAACAATTCCTAGAATTGTTTGGCTGTGTTTGTAGATTCATGCTTATAATTCTCTTTCTTTTGTGTGCCAAATAGCTGGATAAGAGTCTATTGAGATTCCCTCCCTCCTACCTCTTCTGCACTTAGCAATTTTCTGAGAAGAAAAGTGGTTCAAAGTGTGATATTGGTTCCATATTATAAGGGATGTGATTAGACCTTGTAGCATGTGGACATCCTGGCTTCTGCATCCCCAGCAACTCTAAGCAAGATAATATTATGGATTAATTCATCCATCCTACTTTCTCTCTCCTGTAATTTCAGGAAACTGAAACATGATTATCAAAACAATAACAACATTCAGAAGATATATAAAAAATGGTTTTAAATGGGGTTAAAAGCCAAACAAGCATGTAGGAGATGAAGGAAAAAATTGCACAGGACAATACTCTAAGCTTTTGCTTATAATTAAACCACAAGTAGCTTTCCAGGAGATGTTATGTTTTATAATTAACAGGGCCTATAAAATTAATGAATACTCACTGCATACCAGGTGTTTGCCTAGGCATCGTATTAGGCAATATGTGACATTTGAGTTATAAGATTCAATTACAAAAACAAAGGTTTCTATTTTTCAACCATTTGACAAAGCTAGAAAGAAAGGCAATCCTGGGGCAAGGTGTAGATGAAGTTGCTCAGAGGCTCAGTTCTGGGGACAGAGAAGGGCTACAGCTGGCTCTAGGGCTTTTTCGTTTCTTGCATCAGAAATATTACAGGGCTGGAGCAATATCACAGTAGTAAGGCATTTGCCTTGCACGTGGCCAACACAGAACAAACCCGGTACAAATCCTGTCTTGCCATATGGTTCCCTGAGCCTACCAGGAGCCAGGAGTAACTCCTGAGCACAGCTGGGTGTGACCCAATAACAAAACAAAACAGAAAAAGAAATATTACAGTACCTTTTGACTCAAGAATGTCATTTCTAAATGAATTCTAAAACAAATAAATAGGCATGCACTTTAAAATTCTTATTTTATTAGAAAATTGTGAATTACAGTTATTGATAGTTGAGGTTTAGATAGATAATCCTACCACCAGTGTCAGCTTACCTCCATCCGTGTTCCTAAATTGTGCCCAAAACCACCCACCTCAGCCTGCTATCTTGAAAAGTTTATTTTAAAACTTAGTTGTTATAATTTGGATCTCATTATTTCAGTGTTGTTTGAGTTTGTGGTTTTAGATATATAGCTATACAACTTCCTAACATGACCTATGTACATGAGGCCATTAAAAAAAGACAAAACTATAGGCTAAGCAACATTTATATGCTTTTTCAATTGAAAAGATTTGTGCTACTGAGCATTGAACCCAAGACCTTAGACATGTAAGATATGTGTTCAACTCCTAAACCACATCTCTGTCTTTGAGCATTCTAAATGCAGAGTTTTAGGTACTTGAAAATAAAAGTAACTCTTTCTACATAATCCTGATATGTGTATTTTTAAAAGGTTAATATTTAAGTACAATGTAATCACATTTTATAAATAAAATATAAATTTTAAAAATTTATAAATTTATAAAACTTATAAATATAGCTTATATAAGAATAAAACTTATTTAAAAAATACTTATCGTGTTCAGCAATGTAGGTGGGAAGACCAATATCAGATGCCCTCACAAATTTGCATACTAGAACCAAAACAAGGGCAAAGAATATGAATCCAGGAACAATTAGGGGAACCATGGGTGACAATACTGAGATAGCTGAAAGGAAGAAAGCAAAGAGGTGGATTAGAAGTAATGTAAATGTTATGATGTTAGTGGAGGATATCACACTGTGAGTGGGTGCTGAGTATGGTAATTCTACACCAAACCATGTTTACGATGGATACTTTCATAAATCTAATATGAAATAAGCTTCATATGAATGACATATAGAATAAAACATCAAACCATTAAGCCTGAAAGAAAAACTTAAAAAATATAAACATTAACAGTCATAAAAAAAGAAATAATCAGATGTTGGTGAGACTGTAGGGAAATGAGAATCCTTTTACTCTCTGTGTTTTCTGTGTGTGTAGTTTTCTTTTTTATTTTTGTCTTTGTTTTTGAGCCATGCCCAGAAGCACTCAGGGGTTATACCTGGTTCTTCACTCAGAAATCACTCCTGGCAGGCTCAGGGGTCAATATGTGAAACCAAGGATGGAATCTAGATCTGCCAAGTATAAAGCAAATGCCCTATCTGCTATTCCTGCCTCCTCTGTTACCTTCTTACTTTGTTAGTAGCAAAGAAAGCTGGTATATCTACTAAGGAAAACATTATGGAAATGCTGCAAAAGACTAGGAATAGAGATGTCATACAACCTAGAGATCCCACCTCCAGATATGTAGTTGAAAGAACACAAAATACTAATTTAAAAAAGATTTATGCTTTCTTTTGTCCATTACTTCATTGTTTTCTGTAGCCAAGACTTGGAAATAACCTAATTATTTATCAATGGATAAAGACAATGTGGTGTGTCTGTGCATGAATACCCCAGTGCAAGCATACAAACATACACACATATGAATATCACTATGTCATTAAAATAAGAGATATGAGGTCTTGCCATTTGGGGCAATGTGGATGAACCTTAAGAGTATGATGCTAAGTGAAATAAGTTAGATGATGGTGAGAAATACTATGTAATTTGATTCATAGTGTAGGTGATAAAGAAATAAAACAAAGAAACATACATGGTTGGAGCTGGAAAGATAGCACCGGGGTAGGATGTTTACCTTGTACACAGACAATCCAGGACTGATAGTGGTTTGAATCCTGGCAACCAGAGCCAGGAATAACCCCTAAGCACTGCCAGGGCATGATTCATCAATTAAAAAGAAAAAAGAAAAGAAAAAAAGATAAAGAAACATAGATGGTTCACAAAACAAACTAAACTCCCAAAACATCATTATGTGGCATATGACTGTCATGGTTATCAGAAAGAAAGGGGCAAGGGGATTGGTAGTATTTTTATTATGTGGAGATGAATTGAAACTAAACTTTTGATGACAGTCAATGCAATATACAGAGCTGGTGAACTTGAGTATTGTACAACTGACACCTAGATACAGAAATACATCAGCTAATGAGCGGTCTATATTCTGAGAAATTCTTCGTTAGGAGACTTCTTGGTTGTGTGAGACTCAGAATGTGATTAGACAAATCTGGGTGGCACAGCACAGCAAATACACCTAGAATATACACAGCAACTTCAGTCACATATGTGTGCTATCATGGGCTGATACCTATATGACACATGGCTGTCCTATTATAAAGTGCTATTGCAATAAAAATGCACATTTTAAGTTCAGGGAGATAATCCCAAGAGTGAAACACACACTTTGCTTCAGAAGACCTAAGTTTATTCTCAGCACCATATGACCCCTGACTCCATTTGCTATAGCCTTACTAGGCCTTGACCCTGCCCTCCAGGTCCAACACTGAATCATCCAGCTCACATACCCACTCCTAGTATTGTCACATGGTACCACCAAGAGAGACTCCCGAGCATAGAGTCAGGAAAATCCCCTGAGCACTGCTGAATGTGGCCTTCCAAAACAGCACGAGGTCCTGAGAAACATCTTATCCAAAAATATCTCTCAGCACCCCAGGGATATTAACACTTGCTGTTTCTCTGGACATTTAAGCATGCATGAAAGCAGTCATTCATTCCCTGTGTCCAGAATCACATGGCTAGGGCAGAAATAGACCTGGTCCTAGCTCTGTAGACCCTAATCATGGCAGCAAAGCTACAGATAGGAACCAAAGGATGACATTTTCAAAAGCTGTGTAAGTGCACAGGGGAGAAAGTCATAGGGATTTGGCTTATAAAATACACAAAGGCTTGGCCCAATTCCCCTCTGGAAACCAGGAAACCTGTCTTCAGAAATGACAACAAATTGATGCTTGGGGGAACAGGCAGAGGGTTAAGGTCTTTTCCCACCCAGAGACTGCTTGATCTGGGTTCTAAGGAGCACATGTTAGCCTGAGTAGAAGATAACTCCTAGAGAAGGAGTTCCTAGGCAGGAAAGAAAGATTGGGTGCAGAATTGGGTGCACAGGTCAACTTGAGAAAAACTGAAGTATCCAAAATGATCCCTTTCCAAAACTGCCTATCAAGAGGTGAGCCCAGCTAAAAACAATCCCCGTATATCCTGACCCCCTTATGTCTTGGATAGAGTTGGCCTGAAGTCATGTCTCATTGAACTCATTGACATGAAGTCATGTCCTATAGGCACATGCAAAATAATATGAGTGAATTTCAAAACAGGGAGATTCAAAAGTCTGTTTCAATTTCAAATCAGATCACAGATCCTGACATCGGGAGCCCCAAAAGGCTCCCACTTCTCTCCTGCAATTCTTGCAATTATTGCTTGGAATTCAATAGACATTATCCCTCTCCCTTCATACACAGGGTGAATTTCCCAGGAGGACCCTAGTTCTCCACCTGCTGGGGCCAAGTTTGAGGCAAGTAACTTCCATTTGGTCTCATTGAAGAGGACGGTATCATATCTCCCTCCATGAAGGAAATGTGGAAGAGATACTAGTCAGCTCTGAGGTCAGGAAATAAGGGGAAAGATGAATTCTCTATGGGACAGGAAGCCCCTTCTCTTTCTTTTAGAGAAGACAAAGTTGCCTGTGTTTGCCAGCAAAGGATGTGGCAACTTCATTCCTCAGGCTTCCTGCCTGCTACTGTAGACACAATGCTGGCGCAACATAAAATTTTTAGGGATCCTTCTGCAGCTCAGCTGGATGAAGCTGGTACATTTGACACAGTGGAGCGACTTTCCTGTTACGGGCTCAGGAAAACTCTGTAATTAGTCTAGGCAGCATTTTTATGAAGGGCCCAAGTCAAGTGTGTGAGGCCTGTGACCTATCCCTGTCTGCCAGACACTACCACACAAGCCCTGCAGCCTGAAATACCAGCCAGAAATGGACAAGGATAGCTGTTTTCCAATCAACTTCTTTTCTACAATAGCACACAGGAAGGCAGCATTTGGCCCCTGGATTTGAGTTTGCTGATACCTCTTGGCTAAAATGAATTGGATCTGACAGCATTGTGGCACCCTGTGTCTTAGACTGAGTTTCTCCCTGAAACCTATGACAAGGATTATCTAGTCTAATGAAAAGCTTCTTCAAGTACCCAGCCCAGGAAACAAGGCTGAGACATGGAATCTGAGGAAGGAAAGAGGGAGTTTCCACACAAAGATGCATTATTGATGTAGTCATTGCTTAGGTAACTTGCAAATTTAAGTCCCAGCAACCTCGGAGAAGCTTGAAGGAGCCTAGCTCAGGGTTGCTTGCTCTAGACATCTATAGACCTAAGAGCTGCCACTTCTTTGACAAGCTCTGCCTCTTTGGCCTCTACTACCTCTTGCGTTTCTGGGTTGTAGATGTTGTGTGAACTCTGCATCCTGAGCCAGAGATGCTCAGAAAAGGAGAAAAGAGGCACGCACCATCTACATGCATGGAACACAGTGAGGTTGTGTTGGCAGGTGTGCACAAACAGGTAAATAAGAAGGTCAGTGGGATGAAAGGCCAGTCAGACCCAAAGGATCAGAGGCCATGGACAGGCAGGGCTGACTTAGTCACTGTTCACTTCTCTAGATGACTTATTATTCTCAGGAAGGGACAAAGTGTTTGGCCATCACTTCTAGGTTTGTCATGCCCAAGAATGATCCTAAGCCCATAAGTTTCAGGGGCATTCCAGACATGTTCACTTTTCAGGGTTGCTAAGCACTAACTAAAATATGTAGATATTTCTTGCTTCTTTTCACTTCTATTGTATAGTTCATTGCCATAAACACTTAGCATTAATCTTCACAATGGTCCTGCAAGACAGTTATTGCATTCTATTTTCTGGCTACAACTTGAGCACAGAGGCGCGAAATAGCTTGCACAGTTTAACAAACATTTCTTGATCTCAGCTAGGTCCATGCTGCTCTTTTAGGAGCTAATTGACTGAGGGGAATTTCAAATCCAGGCCTCTGGTTCAAGTCTTTGTCCTCTCTATGTGTTGAAAGGAAATGGATAGACCATTATTTCCTTTAAACTTTCAGAAAGAAATCTTGGGACAGCCCTGATATTGATGGGAATAACTCACCTGCCAGTTTGTTTGTGCTCCCAAATAGTCTGTTTGGTGATTCTATCAAACTCTGATCAGACCCAGTATGCATGTAGGAATGGATCATGGAATGATTGAGTCAATGCTGATGTTGAGAAGTTTTTGACAGGTGGGGGAACAATCAGCTTAGCCATTGACTCAGCAGGTGTGTGGTGGGTGAGAGAGAGACGGTTGGGTAGAGAGAGGGAGAGGGAGAGAGAGGAAGTGGGAGAGAGAGAGGGAGAGAGAGGGAGAGGGAGGAGAGAGAATGAGTGGACACAAAAATCTAGGAGGGCAAGAAGAAGGGGGAAAAGGATATTGAGCGTGAAGAGCTTGCTTTGACTTCCGGAGACCCCATGATCTTGGGGTCTTGTCAAGAACCCAAGTCCCATGTCTTTCTTAAAGGGAACTGCCCCTGTGAAAGTGACCTCCATTGAGCTTGAAAAAGTCTCTGAGCAGAGATTTCAACTTGAGCCCCGTGAGCCACACTTCTAATTAGTGAAGGCAGCAAAAAGGCAGCTCCCGGGAACGGCATCTGTGAAAGAATGGATGCGACCTCATCGGAATAACTTGCTCTCTCCTGCTTGCGCAGCTGTGGGGTCCTCAGGGGATTGTCTGGCTACATGTGATTTTACATATCTGACAGCTACATCAGAGATCCAAATGCCAAATCCAGCACTCAGGAACATTATGTGGATTTGTGACACTCCCAGGGGGACTTTGGATCCATAAAGCCATGAATGGATTACAACGAGGCATAAATATAGCATTTTCATCAGTGACTTACAACCCACTCCATTATTTCTCATGTTGTTATGCGAAGGAAATCTAGATCTACTCTCTCAGGTTTAACTGCAGAAATTAAAATTAAAATCATAATAAAATGAGCTTCCAGGGAAGGCAAAAAAGCTTTCACTGCATCCAGAGCAGACTTAGAAGGAAGTGGGGGAGTCTGATAATCCCTCTGGGGATGTAGGATACAGGATACACTGCAAAGGAACACAGGTGATCACTGAGCAGCTTTTTCCCTCCTAAGCGTTTGCTAGCTGTGTATTTTTGAGCCTCTTCTACAGTCTCTATCACTGGGCCCCAGTTCCTTCTGTGTCCAATATATTCCACAGACCTAGGCTTCCCTCTCACAGAAAGGGCACATTGTCCACTGTGTGGTGAAGAAAAAACACATGATAATTAATTCATGCTTTAAGTTGAAGATAAGTTTTTGCAACGCACATAGTATATTTGTGTGTGTCTTTTGTAAATCATTTTTCCATGTGTTTTTTGTAAATCTCTGAGTAAGACGTGAATTGGAGGCATTTGCTAAAGAAATGTTTTCTGATAGAAACCTAAGAGCAAAAAATGAAAAAGAAATGCTTCTGAATAGCCCCTATCCCAACCACACCATTGATGAGGGT
>PVKC010054234.1:0-10008 GCA_004027635.1 Crocidura indochinensis | reverse complement strand
GTTCGAATCCCAGTGCCCCATATGGTCCCCTGTGCCTGCCAGGAGCAATTTCTGAGCATGGAGCCAGGAGTAACCCCTGAGCACTGCCGGGTGTGACCCAAAAACCAAATAAATAAATAAATAAATAAATAAAGCACTACAGAAACGAACACAGAAACGGAACAATAACCACGAGAACAAAAGAAAAAGAGAAAGAGGGCTGGTGTGGTAAGGTATTTTTTGTTTTTGTTTATGTTTTTGTTTTTGCGTAGGCACAGTAAATATTGGGGAAATTAGAAAGGGAATTTCCGTGGCCTAAAAGATACAGCGTTTCTTCACCCTTGAAACATACTTTCATGAAATAACTGGGATCCCTATTCTTTGATTGTTTGTGGGCCATACCCGGCGGTGCTTTGGGGTTACTCCTGGCTATCTGCTCAGAAATAGCTCCTTGGAGGCTCGGGGGACCATATGGGACACTGGGATTCGAATAAACCTCCTTAGATCCTGGATCGTCTGCTTGCAAGGCAAACACCACTGTGCTATCTCTCCGGCCCCAGGATCCCTATTCTTAAATGACAAAGCATATAATGAAATTTTCATTAGGAATTGTATTAGAGATGATTTGAAGTCTAAGAAAATATTTATAAAGAGTGATTGCTAAAGCTATTGGCATATTTAAACATTTTCTAAAATGGAAATAATAAATTTGGGATATAATTAAATAAGTCAAAACACTACATAGATACATACAATTAAAGTACGACTTCTGTGCAATCAAAATATATTTTATTCTGTATCTTTATAAACATGTATATCAATTATTATTTACTTATCTTTCTATCTAAGTGTATACAGAGAATAATTTCCTCCATTTAATTAGTTTTGTTTTCTGCCTTTTTAATTTTTGTCCATACATGGTGGTGCTTAGGCGTTACTCCTGTCTCTGCACTCAGAAATCACTCCTTACAAGCTCGGGGCTTATATAGGATGCTGGGTATTGAACCCAAGTCAGTGACATGCAAAGCAAATGCCTTGCCTACTCTGCTCCTTAATCACTATATTTGATAAGACTGGGATTATAGGTAAGAAGATGAGGAATGATCGTTGAGCTTTCACTTAAACTATTTTTTGTGTTTAAAATATGTTTATAATTATACTACATATCTGTATATTTAGGTAAAATTTTTTTAAAGTAATTATGTTTTTATGAATAAAAAAAGAACAATTAAAAAATCTAAACATAAAAAGCACTAAATTTTACTTGTATTTTTCCCCCCCAAAAAGTGCTCAACTTTTCTGTTATGTATTAATTTTGTATTTTTTGTGTGTGATAGTAAAAAAGAAATAAAGCTGATTACTATATCAGAAAATTTGTAGGTTTTTCCTTCAACATTCTTTCTGTACTCTAGTCACTTTTACTGCATATAGTTTGTGCTCTGTTGCATTTAGGTAACTAATTTTCCAAGACAACTATGCAACTGCACTTTTCCTGATACCTATTTCAATTGTTCCCTGCTATTGATTTCAGTCTTCCAGCAGTCTCTGAATTATGATAGGTTATGGGGTTTATTCTTAATCCAGGCATGCCCAGTTTGGAAGTGCAAGAGAGTAGCTCTAACAGAGAATAACTTGTTTCAGTGATAAACATAAACTGCGTATAAATTCCTCAATGTTTCTATTACTAATTTTCTGGAGAAACTGTAATTTGGCTAGCCTATAAGAAGTCAGTCCTATGACAAGTACTGTAATAAGCTGTGATTATAGCCAAACAGAAGCAGCTAGACAATTCAAGTTCCTAAAGTGTGTTGTGTCCCAGTTGTTGTTTTTTCATTTTTCCTTTCCTGAAAGTCTATAAGTAATAGCATGTAATATGTAGCAGATCATGCTTTTCAATAATTCTATTGTAGCAGAAAGACCTAATTATAAACTATCTTCCCTGAAATTTAATGTAAAAATTTGACTTGTGATGGGTAGGGTATTATATGTATGTCCATGAGAAACCATTATTTGTGGTTTTTGGGTCACACCCGGCAGTGCTCAGGGGTTACTCCTGGCTCCATGCTCAGAAATTGCTCCTGGCAGGCACGGGGGACCATATGGGGCACCGGGATTCGAACCGATGACCTTTTGCATGAAAGGCAAACGCCTTACCTCCATGCTATCTCCCGGGCCCCGAGAAACCATTATTAATAGTATAGTAAACAAAAAAATAAAGAAAAAGAAAACATCTACCATATTTGCCGGTGTATAAGACGACTGGTCATATAAGACGACCCCTAATTTTACAGTTAAAACAGGTTTAGGCCTATATTCGCTGTATAAGACAGAACGTTCCTGTGCTGCATCTGTATGTACCACAGTGAGCCAATCACAACAAGCAAAAGTTCAAAGGTCATACTGTCATAGACTTCCTCTCTGACTCTGGCCCATTTGAGCAGAATTTTGACAGTGTAGATTCGGGAACAGAACATTGTCTAATTTGCATGCATCAAAAGCCTGCTTGGATTGGCCGAGTTAGAGAGGCGGTCAAGCAGCCTTGCAGTGATTGGTACAGGATCGAGTTGGAAAATTCGTTTTGTGGCAATAGCCAGATGATTTTTATTTAGCGGCATATCAGACGTTTTTCGGGATATACTCTGCGTAAAAGATGAACCCCAATTTTTGGTTGACTTTTTTTCGGTTTAAAAGTCGTCTTATGGGGCCCGGGAGATAGCATGGAGGTAAGGCGTTTTCCTTTCATGCAAAAGGTCATTGGTTCCAATCCCGGTGCCCCATATGGTCCCCCGTACCTGCCAGGAGCAATTTCTGAGCATGGAGCCAGGAGTAACCCCTGAGCACTGCCGGGTGTGACCCAAAAACAAAAAAAAAAACAAAAACAAACAAACAAACAAACAAAAAGGTCGTCTTATATGCCGGCAAATACGGTATGTTAATTCTTAGAGCCTTTCACAAAATATAAATAGGGCACTTCACCCCATTGTTGTATTTTGTGAGAAGAAAAAAGTTATAGTCAAGCCTGTACTCAGCAATACTTTTAAATTTTTCTGCTATAATGGAAATTTGCAATAAGAGATTGCTTAAGTTAATTATTGTGTATTCTATCAGATGGTGGATAATCACTATTCACCATAATCATTAAAAATTCTGCAAAAGAACACTTGACTGGGATGAAAAGTGTCCCTTGAATATTAAAAAAGTTATAAAATAGTATGTATTCTGAAATATACTGTTTTAACACAGGTGTATACTTTTCTACATAAAACATAAGACTAAGGGAATACTCCAAAATGTTAAAAAAAATAGTGTTTATCTTTGAAGGATGAAATAAAATGTTATTTCCCTCTTTTCTGTACTATCCAAGTGTTCTGTATTGTGTATGACTTGTATTAAAAATGTAAATATCCATGTAAAAAGTGTGTATTATATGGTATAATGATTATTTATACAAAGCTCAAAAAAGGTCTGATTTGTTATTAGTATACTAAAAATCCATAGAGAGTTAAGAAATTAGTATGACCAGATTTCTTTTTTTTTGTTTTGTTTTTGTTTTCGTTTTTTGGGTCACACCTGGCAGTGCTCAGGGGTTACTCCTGGCTCCATGCTCAGAAATTGCTCCTGGCAGGCACGGGGGACCATATGGGGCACCGGGATTCGAACCGATGGCCTTTTGCATGAAAGGAAAACGCCTTACCTCCATGCTATCTCCCGGGCCCATGACCAGATTTCTAAAGGAATTATATTTTTCTAGAAGGACATAAAGGGAAAAAAGTAAGACATGTGAAGATATATACAATATATATTCCATCTAACTTGGAGATCAAAATGGATTGTCATGATGAGCAATTATTTTCAATTTAATATTGTATTCTTATTTTTAAATTTAATTTATGTATTTATTTATTTAAAGGAGGCACACATAACTGTGCTCCTGACTCTGTGCACAGTGATCAGACTAGAGGTCTGAGATTTGAGGAAATCATATGGAGTACCAATGATAGAACGTGGGTTGATTACATACAAGACAAGCACCCAATCTACTATACTAGCTCTTGGGTGCTGATATTATATTCTTAATATACTTTATTAAAAAATCAGAAAAAGGGGCCAGTGAGGTGGCGCTAGATGTAAGGTGTCTGCCTTGCAAGTGCTAGCCAAGGAAGGACCCAGGTTCGATTCCCCGGCGTCCCATAAGGTCCCCCCAAGCCAGGGGCAATTTCTGAGCTATTAGCCAGGAGTAACCCCTGAGCATCAAAAGGGTGTGACCGAAAAAAAATCAGAAAAAAATTTTATTGAGATAATTGGGAATTACAAAATTACAAATCTTTGATAGTTGGATTTCAGGCATACATTGACAGTGAATTAGGGCCATTCCCACCAATAGTGTTGACCTCTCTCCACCGAAGTTTCCAGTGTGCATTCCATACCTCCAACTTTAGCTCCCAGGCCTACCAGTGTAACAGATTCATTGTTTTTTTTTAAAAAATTAATATCTTTATTTAAACACCTTGATTACAAACATGATTGTGGTTGGGTATCAGTCATGTAAAGAAACCCCCTTTCACCAGTGCAACATTCCCATCCCCAATGTCTCAAATCTTCCTCCTCCCCACCCCACCCCCACCTGTACTTTAGACAGGCTTTCTACTTCCCTCATTCATTCTCATTGTTAGGATAGTTCTCAATGTAGTTATTTCTCTAACAGCACTCATCACTCTTTGTGGTGAGCTTCATGAAGTGGGCTGGAACTTCCAGCCCTCAAAACGGGTTCATTTTAAGTTTAAATTGTTCTTAATATACTTTTTTATAACTAATGTTTAAATAACTTCATCTTCCCAAGAGCAAAGCTGAAGGTTTAACCAACAAAGCAGATGGTTTAACCAACTTTCAAAGACACAATTACCCAACAATTAAACTCTTTCAAAACGTTGAAAAAATGAGAATTCTTGTCAGCATTATATATGAAGATGTTCTAAGATAATATTCTATGAATGCCAAATGAATATAAATATTCTATGCTGTTTAGGGTTGATATTCAATATATATATAAAGCACTCACAAAACCAAAAATGGAAAAAATCAACTATAATAAGAAAGATGAACAATAATATTTCTAAAGACATACAAATATCCTATATGTATATTAATAAGTATTTATAATTACTTATTATCATGAAAGTGCAATCACCAGTAAGGATAGTATACATCACAGTGCCAAAAACAACCATAGGTGGCAGATATTTGGTGAAAATAAAAGAGCCATCATTTGCTTTTATTTGTAATATCATCTTGCTCAGCATTTTTAGAAAGCAACATAGGCATTTCTAAAAAATTTAAGAACAAAGATCATATGTGACTTAGTAATTCTTCTTTTGGAATATTTCCCTAGAATAAATAATACTCTAACTTGACTATATATATATATATATACTCCCATGTTTATTACATTACAAAGTACAACAGTAACTAAATGAATAAAATTAAATATAAAATGACCGATGAAATGAATAAGGACATTCTGATAAACACACACCATGAAACACCACTCATACAAGAAAAGATGAAATCTTGCATTTCACTTTAACTGGAGGAAACTGGAATGTATTATATTAAGCAAAGTAAATGAGAGGAAAGGCAGATATCAAATGATCTCACTCATTTGTGATATATATAGAAACAGAATGAGGGAACAGAACAATATTAAGTGATAATAAACCTTCTGACTCTGGTTACAAAACTGAGATTATCAATATTATCATAGGTGGGGACCTACTCTATGGAGGAAGAGGCAGACTAGATGTGATACCAGGACTGGTGAGGAGGATCTTTGGCATTTTGGTGGTGAAAGTATGCTTTGTACATTGAAAGTTAACACTTTTTAAATTATGGTTTTCAAATTAAAAATATAAAAATTATTATGAATATTACAATATAAAATGCCCAGCAAAGCTAGCTGTCTATATTCCTGTATCTGACCCTGCAGTGTCTAGTGTGCAAATAAAATAATAACTTCAAACTAAAATATTTACTTAAGTAATGTTTTGTTTTGTTTAGATTTGGTTTTGGGCCACACCCTGTGATGTTCAAGGGTTTTTCCTGGCTATGCGTTCAGAAGTCACTCCTGGCTTGAGAAACCATATAGGATGCCGGGGGATCAAACAGCGGTTCATCCTAGGTCATACACGTGCAAGGCAAATGCCTTACCGCTGTGCCACTCATCCGGCCCCAGTAATGTTTTTTTTTTTTTATCTTTAGGCAGTATGCAGCTGTCAGAATTTCATTTTCTGGAGAAAATTTCTTCTATCTGTAAAACTTATGAGTTTAACACATTACTATCCTGTTTTATAAAAGATACCAGTGTACATATAATTGTGAAAATTAAAAATATGTATAACAATAAGCTACTATTTTAGAATAGAAAATGCTTTAAATTGCTAAAACGCAAATGGTTTGGGCAGTAGGTGACTGTCAAAGGAAATGTAATTTAAATAAGTTCCTGATAAAAACATATGTATACCAGAAATTTTATTGAGGCTCAGATTTCATAGACATATTTAAACAATGACTCACAAACATTTGTTATGCAGTCATTCATTTCTAAACAATCAAGGAATTAATTTTATTTTTAGAAGTATTATTATTGAAATTTTCAACAAGATTATTTATAATGTCTGTTTGAAATTTGAAAATGTCTGTCTTAAACTTTTTAATTATGGTATTTACAATGGCAATGATATTAATATTTTAGGCAAGCAATATAACAGTACCACACCCAACACTTAGAGAGCAAATATTCATACCTATTCTCCAAATATTCCTTTTTTTTCCTCCTTCCTGTACTTGACAGAATCACAGTTTTGAAGCGAAAATCACAGCGTTTATTATTATATTGACCATAGTCTATACCCTTTGTTTCTTAAAACTACCTGAATGATATCACCCAGTATATTTGTTCTTCTGACACATTTATCTCCAGTGGTAGCCAAGGTGTAGTGAAAGGTAAGATTTCATCATATTTTATAGGTGAGTAGTTTCCTTTGCACGTGCACACACATACACACCACAAATTTTTACATACTAATCTGCCTTTGGGGCATGTGGATTGTTTATGAATTTTAGTTATATAAAATTATGTAAATAATGTGTCAGTGAAAATGTTATTTCAAATTAGATTTTTTGTATTTTGGTATATATGGTAAGGAATTTATTTGCTTGATCATATGGAAGCTTTATTTCTACCTCTTTGTTGAGAAGTCACACACTCTTTTACACAGGAATTTAACTAGGATACAGCTAGGTGTGGACTGAATTGCCTGTATCAATTATTTATTGATTTATGATTATTTAATTTTATGATTTTACATGAGATACACATGGTATAATTAATATACAATTAGTACAATAATGTTTATCATTTACTAAATTAAATTACAATTAGCTAAATTTTACATTTTACTCAGTCTTGCTTAGTTTTCACCTACTGTCTTTTCTGTTGCAGAATTCTTCATTACATTTAGTGAGTGTCATTAGATAACTTTTGGCTATGACAATTTCTCAAACTTTCTATTTTGTTGATGATCCTCGGACAATCTTAAGAATGTTTATCTTGCTTTCTGTAGAATTGCACTCAGTTTAGGGTTTATCTGAAGTTTTTCCCAGAATTAGAGTTAAATTATGAGCATCACTGGGAATAATTACAGAGATAAAGTACCACTTTCATCCCATTATGTAATGTACGTGGTTGCAGCAAGCCATCATTGACTTGTGGCTAAAAGCATAGATCATGTTCAGGTGACTAAATTCCTGTATGGCATATTTCTTCACTATAAAGTTACTCTTTACCAAACTTTCCATACTAATTTCTTTTATTTAATAATAACTACTTTAAGTACCATGTTTACAAAAATTTTATGATTGATTTTTAGTAATGCAGTGTACACCACCTTTCACAAGTGTACATTTCCCAACACCAATTCCCCAGTTTCATTCCTACCCTCCCCCCCTCTGCTTTTTGGCAGGCATTTTACCTTTCTCTTTTTCTTTCTCTTTCTCTCTCTTCCTTTTATTCCCCTCTTTTACTCTTTGTGGTTTACACTATTATAATAAACGGGTATGAATCATGCATATTACTTTAACTACTTTTATCATCTCATTTTTGTCCAAAGTGATACCTTTGAACTTTCCTTGTCATAGTGGTTCCTTTTCTATCCTAACTGCACTCCCCTTTGTTTGTGACAAATTTTCTACCATGGACTGCTCCTCCTGAACTCAGCTCTATTGTCTCTGGATATTGTTACCATATTGTCTTTTATCTTTCTATATCTATCCCTCTCCCTCTGATTCATTTAACTCAGCATAATAATCTTCATGTCCATCCAGGGATAAGCAAATTACATGACTTCATTTTTTTTTGGGGGGGGGGGTCACACCCGGCAGTGCTCAGGGGTTACTCCTGGCTCCATGCTCAGAAACTGCTCCTGGCAGGCACGGGGGACCATACGGGGCACCGGGATTCGAACCGATGACCTTTTGCATGAAAGGCAAATGCCTTACCTCCATGCTATCTCCCGGGATCCGACTTTATTTTTTCTAACAGCTGCATACTATTCCATTGTGTAGATGTACTACTGTTTCTTTAGCCACTCATCTGTTCTTAAGCACTTGGGTAGTTTCTAGATTCTGAATATTATAAATAGTGCTATGGCGAGCATAAAAATGCAGAGAGCTTTACTGTATGGTGTATTGGGTTTCTAGGGTGTATTCCTAGAAGTGGAATTGCTGGATCATATGGAAGTTCAATTTCTAGTTTTTTGAGAAATATCCATATTGTTTTCACAAAGGCCGGAGCAGTCTATTTTTCCTCAAGCAGTGTATAAGAGCCCGTTTATCCTCACTCACATCTGGTTGGAACAACCAACTCTGGTTGTTCTTGTTCTTTATGATGTGTACCAGTTTTTGTGGTGTGAGATGATCTCTCATTGTTTTTATTTATATCTTTCTGATTATTAATGATATGGAGCATTTTTATGTGTCTTTTGGCCACCTGAAATTTTTTTTATAAAATGTACATTTCTTCTCCTCCATCCCTTTTTTTGGATGGGTGTAGATTAATTCTTGCTAAACTCTACAAGTGCCTTGTATATCTTGGTTATTAACACTTATTTGATGGGTATTGGGTGAATAGTTTCTTCATTTTGTGGATAGTCTTTGTATCCTAGTTACCATTTCTTTTGATATGAAGAAATTTCTTAGTTTAATGTAATCTCATTTGTTTATATTTGCTTCTATTTGCTTGGCTAGTGGTTTTTAACTCTTGAAGATACCTTTAGTTTCAATATAATTGAGTGTTCTGCCTACATTTTCGTCTATGTACCTTACAGTTTCAGGTCTTTAATCCATTTTGATTTGAACTTCATGCATGGCATTAAAGAGAGGATTGAGTTCACTTTTAGTCAGATGGATTCACTAGTTAATTCTTTCAAATCTTTAAAGTAGACTGACTGCCAAACCTTTTCAATATCTTCCAGGAAATTGGACTGAAACATTTCCAAACAGTTTCTATGAAGTTATTATCACCCTTATACCAAAATTGACGAAATGCCAAAAATATATAAATTAATTGTATTAATTTCAGTCTAGAATTTCTAATACTTTCAGTCTTCTGCCCAAAACCCACTTTTATTTTTATTTGTTTTGAGGAAAGGTAATCTAAATCTGGTCCCACCACACTGGTATAACAGCCACCAGTTATCAAATGACAGCATTTGTCAGAAACTGCCAATGTTGTTTTGCTTGGGATTAGACAGGTCATATCTATTAGAAACATAAGATTTAAAGAAAAGATACGTGGGAACCGGGAGGTGGCGCAGGAGGTAAGGTGCCTGCTACCTTGCCTACGCCAGCCTAGGACGGACCACGGTTCGATCCCCCGGTTCCCATATGGTCCCCTGTGCCTGCCAGGAGCGACTTCTGAGCGCATAGCCAGGAGTAACCCCTAAGCGACACTGGGTGTGGCCCAAAAACCAAAAA
>PVKC010054233.1:0-10042 GCA_004027635.1 Crocidura indochinensis | reverse complement strand
TAATTTTTCTCTCCCTGGTGACTTGGTTAGTCTTGGCAACATGTTTGACCAATGGAGAATTTGGTATTTGATCATAGACCAATGATGATTACAGATTCAATTACAAGTAACGTAGAGCCTTGTAGCCTCCATCTTGGCCTTTTGATGTAATGAGCTGCTATCACAGATCTATGACGTTCTGTTGGAGAAACTGTGAGAATAGATACTGAGACTATGATAAAACATCACTCCACAGTCTACTTAAAGTCAGACTTCATTCATTCTATGCCTGGTGTATGGAGACCTCCATAGGAACATTCAGCCAAAGACCATTCAATGGTCCAGTCAACATTCACCAGGAAAAAAATTGTTCAAAGATAGGCCCAAAATCCTGACCCACAGTGTCATAATGTCCAATAAATTAGGACTTGTTTTGTGCCTCTCAGTTTTGAAGCACATTATTGGCAACAATAGACAATGAACATAATGCTTGAATATGTTCACAGTTGAGGCTAAGAATATGGATCAAAGTTTAGACCACACACCCTACATGTGTGTATGATCCAATACCTATCACTAGGTGTCCCTGTTGTTTCTACAGCACCACAACAACAATAAACACCTCCAAAAATATGCACATAATCCTTTAATTATCTCATTCATTCGAAAACTGTGTACTAAAGATTTTTATGTGTCAGGTACTACTCTATACACCTCTATACACTGAAATTTGCAAAAAGTTAAGAAATCACTTCAAAAAAAGTTTATAAGGGACCCGGGAGATAGCATGGAGGTAAGGCGTTTGCCTTTCATGCAAAAGGTCATCAGATCGAAGCCCGGTGCCCCATATGGTCCCCCGTGCCTGCCAGGAGCAATTTCTGAGCATGGAGCCAGGAGTAACCCCTGAGCACTGCCGGGTGTGACCCAAAAAACAAACAAACAAACAAACAAAAAAAGTTTATAAAACAGCAAAGAGATTTTTTTTTTCACATTTGCCTGATGGTGATGAGAGTTAGGAACAGGGAGTGGTATTTAAGACAACCATTCTGACAAAGGATGCTTCGAAAGACGAAATGATAGGCCAATTAGAGAAGCAGTTTATGTGTAAATAAAACTGCAATTAAACTGGAGTTTTTATTAAAACTGAAATATTTATTACATATATTACATTCTATGTGTAATAAAACTAGAGTTTTACAAAGTGAAAGCTGCAGATTTCCCTACAAAGTACAATGGAAATTATATATGCAGGTCTTTTATATGTATTATTATTGCAACAGAGCATCTTATTGTGTAGAACTAGACTAGGCCAGCTATGTCTCTCCCCAGATCATGCAGGTAGCTGCAAGGGTACACTCACTATGCACACAAATCAAAAAGATCTGCCTTCAATAACTGGATCTGGGTAGGAACCAGGGATGCATGGCTCTGAGGATAAAACACATGATAGGAAAAGTGGAAAGATCTGCCTTCAATAACTGGATCTGGGTAGGAACCAGGGATGCATGGCTCTGAGGATAAAACACATGATAGGAAAAGTGGTAGCTGTGTCTCAGAGAAGTAGAAATCAAAATCTGGAACAGTATATGAGTGATTGGAAAACAGTTCTTGGGAAAAAAAAAAGCAGAACCACTTGTGGTGGGAAGGGGGACTTTGTTAAAGTCTTCATTTCCTAAGTGAATAATAGGTTTGAGTTCAGAGGTAGACAGCGCTCATGGCACTTAAATTTTTACCACCATCTTAAACAATTTAGCTGCAATTTGGTTCATCAAGATAGTATTAGTTCAGTAAACACTACAGAATATAGGGGAGACACTGGACTATGTGTTTTTTGTCTAGTTAGTGTAATGTGATGGCTAAATATTCACCAAATAGTAGTGATGCAAATCATATTATCACGTGCTACAATAAAGGTACAAAAAACTAAAGAAAGGAATTATTAATTAAGTTCTGCTTCATAAAACATGTATGTTAAAAAAGGATCCTCAAGAATACTAGGAAATTTGGGTGGGGTGGGAGGGAGGGGGTCTCGGGACATTGGTGGTGAGAATGGTGCACTGGTGAGGGGGGTGTTCTTTACATGACCGAAACCCAACCACAATCATATATGTAATCAAAATGTTTAAATAAAGAAAAAAAAGAATACTAGGAATAATGGGGTTTTGTTAATTTTTCTGTTGGGGAGACACAGCCAGATGGGCTCAGGGCTTTCTCTTGGTTCTACACTCAAAGATCACTTCTGGTAAGCTTGGAGAAGTAGATGAGTTGCTGGGGATTGAACCTGGGTCAGTCATCGGAAAGACAGACAGTCTACCACTACTCGGGCCCTGCTTGGATTTATTTTAATTATGACATATTAGAATTGAAATACACAGTGCTTTGAAGCTTAAATTTTTAGGCACAATAGTACAAGTTGTGGCTGTGAACCTGGTCAAACTCCAGCACCACAAATGGAGGTAGTTCACCAGGCATGTCCTCTGAGCCCTGCAGGTTTGCCACCTCCCCAAAATTTTACAATTGAGTTTTAATTTTTACTGGAAGAAGGAAAAATATTGCCAGTTTCCCCTGAGTGAGTTTTGGGAAAGTTAGAGAGCCTAGTGATGATCACTGGTGGGGGTCTGGTAGGAAATTCTCCACTAGATTCTTGATCTCAAGTCATCAAGTCATGATTTGCACAAATTCTTTAAATCCTGTTCAAGTGTTCTCATGTACAAAATAAGATTATTAATCATAACTACCTAATAAATAATTATGAGAAGAAAATAAATTACCAAGTCTTTAATCCATCGCCCAGCACAATTTATAGATCAATAAATCAAAGTTCACCCAGCTCAGCCCGAGGGCAAACCACTGTGCATCATCTCTGTCCAAGTTCTGAAAGAACTGGCCCTAAATTGTTCTAATTGCAACAGAAATAGCCCCCTGGAGCCTCTCTGCATTGCTTAAGAGTGTCCCCAAATTTAAACAAATAAAAAAAATTAAATCATTAACTATTTCCTTTTCATGTCCACATACCAGGTAAAATTCCAGCCCTGAAAAGAAATTAGTTTTCATTTCAGTTCTGCTCCAACATGTTCCCTAGGACTGGGCCAATGTCCCAGATTTTCTCTCTCTGCTCTCTGATTTGCTACATGAAACCAAGACACTGGTAAGGAAGCTGAATGTGTTGGTTCCCTTACGGGTTGAATTCCAAAGACAAAAATTATATGAATTGTTTCTTTCATTTTGCTTTCCTCCCCTTCTTTCTCCTGTGTGTCCCAGATAGTTCGTGTGTGTGTATGTGTGTGTGTGTGTGTGTGAGAGAGAGAGAGAGAGAGAGAGTGTATATGTGTGTCTGGAAGTGGAAGTGTGTGTGTGTGTGTGTGTGTGTGTGTGTGTTTTCAGACCTATCTCCGTCCTGTCTGTCAACTGTAACAAAAACCTCAAGGAAACAAATTATGCCAAAGCCGAAGACAGCTGGTGGCAATTTGCTCATACAAACCCCCTAATCCTTTCAACACCCACTATTTAGGCGTCTCTGATGCTGGGGGAGGGGGGGTTATACAAGAAATGTGGTATGGAAATTTCTGGGAAGGGGTTCATGACAGTGAAAAAAGATTTGTGTAAATTGTCTAGATAATTTTCCTTGCTTGAAAAAAAAAGATAGTTATCTTTAATATGGAAGGAACTAACAAGGGTTATAAAAATAATTTCTGAGGGCCAGAGTGATAATACAATAGTGTTTGCCTTGCACATGGCAAACCTATTTCTGTCCCTGGTATCCCATATGGTCATTCCCTGAGCCCACCAGAGTGGTTTCAGAGCTCAGAGCCAGGAGAAACCCTGAGCACCACTGAGTGTGGCCCAAATTCCAAAAACCTAATAATAAAAATTATTTATGGAAGGTATCAGAGCAATACGACAGCAGTAGGGCATTTGCTTTTGCATGTGGCTTACCTGGGTTTGCTCCCCTTCAGCCTATATGTTCCCCACAGCAGTGACCCATAAGTACAGAGCGAAGAGTAAGCCCTGAGCAATGGTTGGTATGGCATTCCTTCACACACACACTCACACACACATTTCCATAACCATAAAATAAGAAATAAATTTATTTATAAATTTATAAATTTTCAAAGCATTCACAATTGTGCCAACACTAAAGTCCTTTTTTTTTGTTTTGTTTTTTGTTTTTTGGGTCACACCCGGCAGCGCTCACGGGTTACTCCTGGCTCCATGCTCAGAAATTGCTCCTGGCAGGCACGGGGGACCATATGGGGCACCGGGATTCGAACCGATGACCTTTTGCATGAAAGGCAAACGCCTTACCTCCATGCTATCTCCCGGGCCCCTAAAGTCCATTTTTAATTTACTTATTTTGCCAAGGTCAAGGGTTATGTGTCAATCTATGTAGACTACTTTAAAAGACTTTAGAGGTGGCCAAGAGAGATAGTACGGGAAGTTAAGAGCTTGTCTTGCATGTAGCTAATCTGGTTTGAATCCGTGGCACTACATATGGGTCCTCTGAATACTATCAGGAGTGACCCCTGAAAACAGAATCAGTAGTAGAATTGAGTAACTGCAGGGTGTGGTTCACCACCCAAAATAGATAGGTAGGTAGATAGATAGATAGATAGATAGATAGATAGATAGAGAAAGAGAGATAAATAGAGTGTATATATATGTCTGTATATATAAATGAAATAACATGATGCTGCTAATAACTATACATAGTTATGCATATGTGATTCTGACTTGGGGCTTAGATTTTTATTTTGAATTAGAAACAATCTTGCCAAGGCCAATGCAGCTACATAGCTATAGTCCATCTTTGTTTCAACATAATTGGGTCATTTAACATGCTGCATTTCTCTGGTTTTCAAATTCTGGAAAACACAGAGAATCCCTGATATTTTGTCTCCCCTAGAGATAGAATATTGGGATTTCTGTATATGTAATTTTAAAAAATCACCATATCTGTGAGACTATATGATATAGGGACAATATGATTATCCATTTGAAAACCATCTTCTTATGTTAAGTGTATAGAAAACTGCAAAATTAGAACAATGGAGGTTCTGTAAATTCTTCACTTGATTTACAAATGTTAATGTTTTGCTACATGGGATCTGCTGTTTTCATTTTCTTTTCAGTTTACACACACATACACACACAATTTTGTTTATTTTGAGGTCACACCCAGCAATGTTCAGGAAACCATGCAAGTCATCAAGGCAAAGCATGTGCTCCAGTCCAGTATACACACATCCAGCATGAACTATCTCCTTGATCCCTTAGTAAATGCAAATTCCTTATTCCTAAATTTTCCAGTGACTTTTCATGACTTATGAAAAATCATTAAATTAATGGAACCAAAAAAAAAATAATGGAACCAAATAGAATACTGCCTCTTTCTGAGGTCAGTTTTTACTATTAAAGAGAATTTGAATACATGGGATTACTTAACTATTATAATGAATGAACCTATTTGCTTTGACTCCAGACAAATTCCTATTTTTTTCTGTGCTTAGTCAATTTACTGATTGTTTAAAGCATCTATCTTGTCCATATGTTCCAAAAGACAATCTCAAAAAAATAGTCTCATGCAAGAAAAAAATAATAAGGGAGAAAACAGATTTGTTTATGCATTTTGTTTTAATTTTCACTTCTGCACAGATTAAATCAAAATATTAAGCCATTGAAGTCTTTATAAATCATCTGGAATTTTCAATTAGACAAAATTAGCACACCTCAAGTAGTTCTTTAGCCTTGCAAAAATTGAGTATAGTAGAGTATATAAAGACTAAGACTTTATCCTATTATTATTTATTTATTTATTTATTCTTTTTGGTTTTTGGGCCACACCCGGCAGTGCTCAGGGGACACTCCTGGCTGTCTGCTCAGAAATAGCTCCTGGCAGGCATGGGGGACCATATGGGACACCGGGATTCGAACCAACCACCTTTGGTCCTGGATCCGCTGCTTGCAAGGCAAACACCTCTGTGCTATCTCTCCGGGCCCTATCCTATTACTTTTTAATGTTAAAATATGGTAGTTATTTCAAAACACAACATTTTCCTCATGATGATTAGATGACTTCATTATCTAAATGATAAGACAACTTCTTTTTTTGAGTAAAGGACACATGACAGGGACCCATGAGGGACACATGAGTCAGGGCTGACTCATAGTAAGACTCTAAGGACCATATGGGGATCCAGGCATCAAACTCTGGGTTGAGTGCATGCAAGGCAAGTGCCCTTGCCTGTTGTACTATCTTTCTAGCACCCTATTTCTTTGAAAGAAAAATGCTTATATTAAACTTTTTATAATAAGACTTTATGCTACTCTATAATACAGGCGATATAATACAGTGGGTAAGGCACTTGTGTTGCATGTGGCCAACCCAGATTTGATCCCCAACATCCCTTATGGCTCCCCAAGTACCACTAGGAGTGATCGCTGAGCACTGAGGCAGGAGTAAGCTCTGAGCACTGTTGGATGTGCCCCCTTTAAAAAAAAAGGTGATGGGTATAGTGTTGAAATTAGAAAATGACATTTCAGTATAGTATTGTATACCAAAAAATAAATAAAAGTTTAAAACACCGGGAACCGGAGAGATAGCATGGAGGTAAGGCTTTTGCCTTTCATGCAGAAGGTCATCGGTTCGAATCCCAGCGTCCCATATGGTCCCCCGTGCCTGCCAAGAGCAATGTCTGAGCATGGAGCCAGGAGTATCCCCTGAGCACTGCCGGGTGTGACCAAAAAAACAAAACAAAACAAAACAAGAATTTAAAACACCATCCTATTCTACATTATATCAGTACATATAAAAGAACAGATGCTTCCAGTAACAACCACTGTGATTTCTTTCAACTAAAATCTCTTTGGGGAGGGATTGAGGGGAGTGCTTTTTAAGCTCAGGAGGGTTGAGGCCCTCACTCTCAGTTCTTGATCAACCCAGATCGTCAAATTGGTCAGTTGACTAAACCCAGTTTAGTGTAAGGACCTAAGGATGCAATGGCTGATCTGACCATGGTACTGGGCATACCTGGGCCAACTAGATCATGCAAGCAGTCTTTAGGGTCATACTGTGTGGTGACTAAGAGACTCCAGCAATCAGTGATGTTTGAGGGACATGAAGTGCCAAGAATTGAACTGGCTCAGGTACATGCTAGGCATATGTCATAACCACTGTACTATTTCATGACCCCTCAACTTAACCAAAAGTTTGTTGCTGTTGTTGTTGCTGTTGTTTGGTTTCTGGGAACACATAGCGGTGTTCAGGAATTACTCCTGGCCAGCTCAGGGGAATGTGTGGATCAAACCTGGGACCATGCTATGCAAAGCAAATGCCTTCCCTGCTATATTATCACTCCAGCCACTCAATTAAATATTTAATTAGAGGGGGCAGAGGGATAGCATGGAGGTAGGGTGTTTGCCTTGCATGCAGAAGGATGGTGGTTAGAATTCTGGCATCCCATATGGGTCCCTGAGCCTGCCAGGAGTGATTTCTGAGTGTAGAGCCAGGAGTCGGTGTGACCCCCCCAAAAACTTAATTAGAAAAAGCATTACATGTTGAGGTTCTATCTGTGTTATAACAACAGGTAAAAAATAATTCAAACTGAATCAACTCAAAATGAATAAAAGACCTTCCCATCAGACTTGAATCTATAAAGTTAATTGAGGAAAGCATAAGCAGAATGCTCCAGGACTTATTCTTCAAAGGAATCTTCAGAAATCTGATACTAATCTTCAGAGATCTGATACAAAACAAATGGAACTACATCAAACGTAAAAGTTTCTATGCAAAAAAAGAAACATGGCTAAAACTAAAAGGTAGCTAAGTGAGAGAAAATATTTGCCACAACACATCAGATAAAGGGTTGATATCTAGGATATACAAAGTACTCAAAGATTAACCCCACCCCCCAGAAATAAAAAAAAAACTCATAAAAAATGGGGAGAAGAAATGGATAGATATCTTTCTGAGGAAGACCAAGAGATGACCAATAGGCACATGAAAACATGTTCACCATCACTCATTATTAGAAAATTTCAAATCAAGACAACAATGAAATATCATCTTACACCAGTGAGATGGCACATATCAAAAATACAGGCACATATCTGGGTTGGGAAGGATATGGTGGAAAAAGGAGCTTTCATACATCGTCGGTGGAAATGTTGTCTGGCTTTATCCCTAAGGAAAACAGTATGGAGGACTTTCAGTAAACTCAGAATCGAGCTGCCATATGATCCCACAATTCCACTTTTGGGTATCTATCCCCAGGATATAAAAATTATTTATTCAAAAGGATCCGTGCACACCACTGTTCATCACAGCATTCAGTCCAATAGAGTTGAAGTCAACCTAGATGTCCAATAGCAGATGAGTGGATCATGAAAACATGGTGCATATATGCAATGGTATATTCCATAGTATTCCAAGGAATGAGGCAATCATGTAATTCATTGCAACATGGATGGAACTGAAAGATAACATCTTAAATGAAGTAAGCCAAAAGAAGAATAAAATACAGGATGATAAAACTTGTTTGTGGTATTTAGAATAACCTTAGAAGGAAACACAATGCTTAAATGGGATTGTCTAGAAGACTCTTGGCCCCAGAATACAGTAAGGAGGAGAGAAATTGAGTGGAGGAAGAGAAAGACAGATGTAAAATAATGGGAAACAGGATCAAGTGGAATCCGGTGCATTGGTGGTGCTAAGGAAAGTTAGATTTAAACATTCAGAACACGGAGTCAACAAAAATGAAATCGTGAGAGCCAAATTTAGACAAGGAAAGTGGATGGGGGTTCAACAGCACCTTGTCAAGGTGCTGATGGATTTTCTCAAAAGGTTTAATAGTTTTATTCTGTTGTGAAGCTCTCCAAAACTGGTCCTTGGGTGAAGGGAGAGAGGCACTCGCTAGGATGTAAAGAATGAAAAAAACACCTCATGATTCAAGATGAATAATATCATAATGCAACAATTTTTTATAAAAAAGTAGAAGTAATTCAAAGAATCCATAATGACCAAAATATCAACATTTTCAACTAAAGCCAGAATTCACCCTTGGTTTGCAAGATCCTGAAAGTGTGTATCTTACTTGAATCCCTCTGATAAGATCCCTGACTGCTAATTCCAAATAAATGACAATTGTCACCCTTTAGGTGTCTCTTCACTGGTACTAGATTCAAGACCTTTGTTTGCATGAGTTCCCTGTGTGATAAACCTCTAAACATTAGTTTCCTTTAAGATGCCACAGGCAAGAAACTAAAGTGCAGCTATTCCCAGCTCATTCCGCAAAGGTTTAAGCCCCAGGGTGAGTGAGTCTCTGTGAAAAAGAGCACGTGTAGGGGCCCGGGAGATAGCATGGAGGTAAGGCATTTGCCTTTCATGCAAAAGGTCATCGGTTCGGTCATCGGTTCGAATCCCGGTGCCCCATATGGTCCCCCGTGCCTGCCGGGAGCAATTTCTGAGCATGGAGCCAGGAGTGACTCCTGAGCACTGCCGGGTGTGACCCAAAAACCAAAAAAAAAAAAAAAAAAAAAAAAAGAGCACGTGCTGATGGAAGAGATGAAGTTGGGGTGGAGTGAGAAGAAACGATTTGAGTCATAAATTGCTACTAAAATGACTTACAGTGACTATTTTCAAAAACTTGTCCTTTGAAGAAAATCCTGAATCCCAACTCTCAGGTTGAGGCTGTTACAGTTGATTCTGGGAATCAAAGTAGCTTTATAGCATTCTCCACTGCTTGGAGAAATAAGAAATGTCCCCATGCTGCTTGGAAAAAATGTCATCAAATTATTTTCCAAAAGAAACTGCTGCCCAACCACAGGCACCTACCCAGACTCTGGCTGTAAATGATGTTTACAGGCGTCCCCTGCTGGCAGAACTGAACTTACAGCACTGTCCTGAATTTGGGTTTATAAATGCCACCGATAACTCCGAAGTCTTGCTTGCCCTGCTTCATTTATGTTACTGCTAGGCCAACTGGAGGCATTGGCATTTTTATTTTCCTTAGATGACTGCCTGATTCCCAGTTCTGGGCGCCCTGGCAAGGCCTGATGCTAAGTGTGT
>PVKC010054232.1:0-10016 GCA_004027635.1 Crocidura indochinensis | reverse complement strand
GGGGGACCATATGGGGCACCGGGATTCAAACTGATGACCTTTTGCATGAAAGGCAAACGCCTTACCTCCATGCTATCTCCTTACTTGGTATTGCTCCCACCCTAGGGTGGTACCTGAGTCTTGTGTATAAAAGCAAGGGTCTGAGGAAGGCTGGGGCTCATTCTGGGGCTGATTCTTTGGCCTTCTACTGAATAAAGCTGATGTCTCCTGAAACTTGCCTGTGAATTTTCTTTTTTTTTTCTTTTCTTTTTTTTTTTTTTTTGTGGTTTTTGGGTCACACCCGGCAGTGCTCAGGAGTTACTCCTGGCTCCATGCTCAGAAATTGCTCCTGGCAGGCACGGGGGACCATATGGGGCACCGGGATTCGAACCGATGACCTTTTGCATGAACGGCAAACACCTTACCTCCATGCTATCTCCCGGGCCCCAACCTGTGAATTTTCTACCCCCTATCATGAACCCTCAGACCCGCCTGCTGAACAGGGTGGCAGACAAGTGGTCCAAGCTGGAGAAGAAAGACCTCATCCTCCATCCCATCACCTTCCACCCCCATCAAGAGCTGGGTTGCAACAAACCATGAAATCTTTAACTTCTAAAAGTCTTAGAAAAAGACAATACTAATTTTCTTTTTGACCTTTAGGCCACATCTGGTAGTGCCTAGGGCTTACTCTGTGCTCAGGGATCTCTCCTGGATGTACTCAGAGGACTTGATAAGGTACTAGAGATAGTACCCCTGCCAGCATTATGCAATTCAAACATCTTACTAGCTATCTCTCTAGAGCCAAAGGTAATTTTTTTGTGGGGGAGGGCACACCTAGAAGTGCTCAGGGGTTACTCCTGGCTCTGTATTCAGAAGTTACTCCTGGCAGTCTCAGGAGACCATATTGGAAGCTGAGGGTTGAACCCTAGTTGGCTATATGCAAGGCAAATGCTCTACCCACTGTGGGTAGCCCTCCCACATAACCACTGGGGGTAATTTTTTTCCTTAAACTTAACTAAGTTTGGAAATCAAGGCTGGGAAAGAAGATGAAAAAGGAAAATAATAGGTGAACAGGGTGGGGTTGGGGCTTCAATTATGCTGATGATATGGGTGAGTTTTATTGCCATATATATGTAAAACACAGATGCAACAATACTGAAAACATAAAATTTAAGGTCCAACTGCTGGAAATTTTTAATGTATCTGTCAGGTGGCAGACAAGGGTGGGAGGGGGTGGAGATGAAGTTTGAGAATGCTGGAAAAGGAAAGTTGACATTGGTGGTGGGAGTGGTGTTGAAACATTACATGCCTAAAATTCAACTATAATAACTATGTAAATCATGGCTCTTTAAATAAATGTAATAAAAATTTAACCAAGTTTGAGAGCGATGAAATATATTCCTTAGTGGAATAATACGTGGGTTATAGACCACAAGGAGCAGAAATCGAGGCCAAGAAAGTCCAGAGTTGATTAGTGAAGTAGACTGATAAACAGAATTTCACTTATATGTTGTACATAGGAAGAACAAACAACGGGATGAGCCAAATAAAACAAAAATAAACTTCCTTGACTGTAAGACCAACTAGTGGTTACCAGAAGGGAAGGGGAAATGTGGGTAGGTAAAAGGGGACAATTTTGTGGTAGTGGAAAGGACATTTGAGTGGTAATTGATATTGCGTATACACATGCTGATTTAAAATGATTCAAGCTAAAACTTGCATAATGCTATAATGCAGAATTAATTCAATAAAAAAGGGACAGTGAATGGTTTGCTATTCTCAGTTTCCTGGTAGGCCCTATTCTGGTTTCTTCTCTCTTTGAACTGTCTCTTATATCTCCCTAGCTTATTTCTCTTGAAGATAGCTTAGATACAAATTATCCTTCCTTCTTTTTGAAATTTTTATGTATTTCATTCATATGCATTTATGTACATCTCATATTCAGAAATTCCTTTGAGGCCTCATCCTGCACAACAGCATTTTTTAAATTTTTGACAAGTAGTTCCCCTTGCAGGATGAGCAGATCCTCAGGGTGGCACTGAAACCATCTAGAGAGATGGTAGTAGTCTTTTGTGCAGCTGGGGGAAGGTTGCTGAATATACCGTATTTGCTGGCGTATAAGACAACCCTTTAATTTTGCAGTTAAAACATAGGTTTAGGCCTATATTCGCTGTATCAGACAGAACGTTCCTGTGCTGCAACTGTATGTACCACAGTGAGCCAATCACAACAAGCAAAGGTTCAAAGGGTATACTGGAATAGACTTCCTCTCTGACTCTGGTCCATTTGAACAGTCTTTTGACAGTGTAGATTCGGGTCCAGAACATTGTCTAATTTGCATGCATCAAAAGCCTGCTTGGATTGGCCTAGTTAGAGAGGCGGTCCGAGCAGCCTTGCCGTGATTGGTGCAGGATCGAGTTGGAAAATTCGTTTTGTGGCAATATTCAGGAAATTTTTGTTTAGTGGCATATTGAAACATTTTTCAGGATATACTCCATGTATAAGACGACCCCCAATTTTCGGTTGATTTTTTTTTTGTTTCAAAAGTCGTCTTATACGCCAGAAAATACGGTATGTCTACGATATGTCCGCTTAAAGAAAATGTATTTCCAAGGAGGACAGAGTGATACTTTTCCTTAAAAGAAAGTGGAAGGAAAAAATAAGAGGAATGGAAGAGCAAATAATCTACAGATAGTTTGCTTTAGAAGAATAAAGTTTCCTAGCTTAATACAAATGCCAATATTTCCTTTGGGAAGAATAATTTTGTTTGTTTAGGGGCCACACTCAGTGGTGCTCAGCATTACTTCTGCCTCTGTATCCAGGGATCACTCTTGATGGTGCTTGGGGAAATTACCAGGGTGCTAAGGATAGCACCCGGATGGGTTGTGTGCAAGGCAAGTGCCTTACTCTCTGCACTGTCTCTCTAGCTCATGGGTAAAAAATTTTAGTCCACCTATTCTTTCTTGCTTGACCAATGAATAAGTGGTAATTAGCATAGAATATGAAAGTCAGGGAAAAAAAGAAAGACTAAAAATTAAAATTTAAACTTTGCAGCTTTAACATGATGGCATCCAACTTGTTGCTGGAAGACATTGTACTTGATTGTTTTAAAATTTCATAGAAATCTTAGGTTCATGAGTTCATTGGACTGGGGTGAAGGCAATGAGTGTGGATTGAATAATATACTCACTTAGTAAATATGAACTTTCATACTAATCACCTATATTATTCATACTATGCTTGATGGCATAGTAAGATAAGATTCTTTACATTTTAATTCATCAGTAATGGATTTTTTTGTTTTATTTTTTTGGGGGGCCACACCCCATGACAATCAGGAGTTACTCCTGTCTATGCACTCAGAAATCACTCCTGGCTCGAGAAACAATATGAGGTGCCGGGGATCAAACCCAGGTTCGTCCTGGGTCGGCCACATGTAAGGCAAATGCCCTACCACTGCACTATCTCTCACGGTTCCTCTGATAGATTTCTAAGAGAAAGTTAGTGATTAGGTTCTTCAGTTCAGGAACTTGAGGACACATTAGATGGAGAAGTTTGGGTTATATCAATCATTGATGTTCTCTAAATGTATTTCCTAATCTAAAAAATATTTTATTTATTTATTTTTGACATTTTTTTAACCAGTAAAATTCACCTTTTTTAATATAATTTTTATTTTGATCATAGTGGCTTACATATTGTTGACAATAATATTTTAGGTACATATTTACATAAAATCAGGGGGATTCCCATCACAGATTTGTCCTCCCTACACCTCCGTTCTCGCCCTATCTCCCATATCCTCCTCCCTCACCCCCTGGGCTGCTAGAATATGTGGTCCCCTTTGTACCTAGCTTATTACTTAGTAGTCTTACACCTGTTTGGTCTTGGTACCTCCCTTATTTCTCCTCTAACTGGGAGGTAGGAACAGATAGTTCAAGTTATGTGGTTTTGTTTGAAGAAGAGAAAAGTAATAAACTGGGGTAAAAATAAAATACACCAAAAATGGGCGGAATCCTTCTAGAGACTCTCATCATCGGTTTGAGAGATGAAGGGGAAAAAGAAGTGAAACATCCCAACAGTACAAATAGAAGTGTCAAATAAAATATCCAGTGAGCACTCCAACAATAAAGATAAGCACCACAAAAAAGCCATGGTCTTGAGATAAAAAACATGGCAGAGCACATAAAGAAAGAAAAGAAAAGAAGAAAAAAATAAATATAAATGGAGACAACAACTTCAATAACCACACCAAAACAAAGAAATTGACAAAAAGTATATGGGTAAATAAAAAAAATAAAAATAAAAAATGTTTTGTGCTTTTTGCCTTTTTTCCCCCCTGCTGTACAGGCACAGTAAATATTGGGGTCATTCAAAAAGGAATTCTCTTGGCCTAAGAGATACAGGTTTCTCCACCCTTGGAGTATATTGTCACTGGATTAACTATAGACTTTGTTCAGGTTCATTTACTCTCCCCTAAAAATATTTTATTTAAAGGGAAAAAAGTAATTAGGGAGAAAGAGAAGAGAAAACCATTGTCTGTTATAATTAACTTTGAGAAAAAATTCATTTACTTTGCATTTGCATCCAATTCAACCTCCAAGCATTTGTCTAGAAGTTTAAAGATTGTAGCTTTTATGCTATGGCTGACTACATAGCCCTACAACCCTTTCTTCCCATCTGCTTATTATATATACACTGCTCTGAAATGCTGGTTTTTTATTTTTTTAATTTTTAAAATTTTCTTTATTTTTGTTTTTATTTTGAATTACAAATTTTTCACAGTTACAGTTAAGGTACGTAGTGACAGTGAATTTAGGGAAATTTCCACCACTAGCGTTGACCTTCATCCACTCCTGTTCCTAGCATGCATCCCAAACCTCCACCTTTAGCCCCCTAGACTGCTAGTGTAACAGGTCTCTTTGGTGTATAGCTTGTTGTAGTTTGATTCTCTTGATTCTGTTGTTGCTGACTTTGGGTTGGGTATTTAGATCTGATCTTTATTTATTTATTTATTTATTTATTTTTTTTGCTAATTTTCAAACCCATCACATATTCATCTCTAGACCTTTGTTCTTGCTGTCTTATTTTTGAAATGTTCCTTTTTTATTTTATTCATTTATCATCCTTGCATAACCGTTGCTAGTTTCTCCTATGGGCTTTTTTCCCACCACATTAGTGTTTTGTTTTGTTTTGTTTTTTTCCTTTTGAAAAGGGGCATGCATCACTGTGGTCAGGACTCACTTCTGTCTCTGTGCTCAGGGATCACTTCGTGAAAGGGCTCAGAGGACTCAAATGTGGTGTCAGGTTTGAGCAAGAGTCATATGTGTGCAAGGTATGTGCCTTACCCTTTTACTATTGCTCTGGCTTCGTACCATGCTAGAGTATATGGCGAACTAAACTTTATTTCCACCCTGTCAGATTCTTAAAGTTTTTTTTGTTTATTTATTTGTTTCAGGACCACACTTGGCAGTGCCCAGGGTTACTCTTGGCTCTGCACTTAAAAAAGAATTATTCCTGGCAGTACTCAAGGTTGCTCTTGGCTCTGCACTTAAAAAAAAAAAAAAAACTACTCTTGGCAGGATCAGGAGATTATTTGAGGTACATGAGATAGAACCCATGCAAGGCAAATGCTTTACCCTCTCTAATGGTTCTTTGGTCCTAAAATATAATCTACATTATCTTCTAACAATGAAATAATTTAATAATTTATGATACATTCTATTTTTTGTCAACTGCTGATTAAAAATAAATTTCTTGAGATCAGGGACATTTTTTCTGGTTTACTAAGGTATCTCAAGAGCTTAGACAAGTACCTAGCTTCCAGAAGCTATGCTATATACATATATAGAATAAATTAGTCAGTTTGTTAAGCATAAGGAGTGATAGAGAACTGGTCTTTTCTGAAAAAAAAAAAAAGCAATAGCAAAGAGAGTGGCTTGAATTTCTAGGCTTTTATCTGAAGAAATCAAACCACAAACCACTTATTCTAAAGAATATCTGTTCCTCTGTGTTCTTCACAGTATTACTCTTAATAGACAAAATATGACCTGTAAAATCATGCACTGTATCTCCAAGCACAGGTCAATGAGTTTGAATCCGGGTCACACAAGAAATAATCCAGGCAAGGCTGAGGGTAAAACACATGTAGTCTGACAGTCTTCTACCTACTATGGACCCCACTACCTGCCAGAACTACTGTTTTTTTGTTTTTTTTTTTTTGGCTTTTGGTTTTTGGGTCACACCCGGCAGTGCTCAGGGGTTACTCCTGGCTCCTGTTTTTAATGAGTACAGACATCATCCCTGAGTGGGGCAGTAAACCCACCCAGGTTTACAAGTAAGACTATCTTTGTTTTGGGTGAAACCACGTTGTAAACAAACAGATACAAAAAAGCCAGAGTAAATTTTGTTTTAGGTAAAGTAAGGCATCACCCAACAATGACCCAACCTGAATGCTCATTGATAGATAATTGCAAAAGAAGCTGTAGTAGGACAGGAGCACAGTGGGTAGGGTGCTTACCTTGCACATGGCCAACCTGAGTTAGATCAATGGAGTCTCATATGACCCTCTGAGTTCACCAGGAATGACCCCTGAGCACAGAGCCAGAAGTAAGCCTGAGTACAGTAGGGTCTTGGCAAAACACACACACAAACACAACAAAACAAAACAAAAAAAAAGAAATAACTAAAATGTAAACTTGTGCATATATTTAATAAAAAATTAGCTTACTAGATGAGCTTGTAACTTTCAGAAGAAAATAGAACTTGAAGTGATTACACCAAGTGAAATAAGCAAGTAAAATAATAAGTGGGAGGGTTCGCTTATAATTTGAATGCACTTAGTAAATAAAGCACCAGAGGACTATCTTATAGCTTCACACATTTACATGATATGCCCTAGTAGTTGAGCCACATCCCAAGTCCAAGAAGGTTTTTGTTTCTTTTTTTGTGGAGGGTGTGGTGAGAATTTACATAGATAAAAGTTTGAACTTAAGTTTTTGATATTCTATAATCTCAGGCCAATGATAAATAATTTTAAAAACATGAAACTTAAGAAGGGTGGCATGAAGAAACCATAAAATATGAAAAGAAAGAAGAGTGTTATGGAAAGGATATAATACATAAATTGGGACATGTATTTAAATGCAATTTTCCCTAGGGCCACCTTACTGATGGTCATCTGAGTTCCTAATTATAGATACTGATTGGAGGTTGCTTCTAATGGATTTCAGGTTAGTGCATGTGTGCAAGTGTGTTTAAAAAGAGGAGAGAAAAAGGACTTTCTTTATATTTTTATTTTTATTTATTTATTTATTTTTTTGGTTTTTGGGTCACACCCGGCAGCGCTCAGGGGTTTTCCTGATCGCTCCTGGCAGGCTTGGGGGATCATATGGGATGCTGGGATTCGAACCACCTTCCTTCTGCATGCAAGACAAACACTCTACCTCCATGCTATCTCTCTGGCCTCAGAAAAAGGACTTTCATTGGCATGTCTGTGAAACTTTGTGTTTCTTGACCTCTCATTTCTATTACCTTTTTGTATTCAACCTTCAAATTCATATGTACCTTACAACATTGCTATCTGGTTTTTTTTTATCATTTTTGTTTAGACAAATATGACAAACTCAAGAGATCTCTGGATATAGCCTTAAATACCTCTCAAGGATACCTGAGACAAAACAACTTCATTTTTACCAGACAAAAGACAAAGATGACTTGTCAGACAAAACAAATCTAGTTTATAAAGCCACCTGGTCATCTTAGAGAAATGTTTCAACTTAATATTCCAAGTGTACTTTGACTGAATCAGAAGGTAATATGAAATGTTATTAAAAGATGATAAGGACATGTTAGTTTATGTTTTATGTTTATGTTTTACTTTCAGTTTTTGCTACCAAAACCTGAGTTTACTCTGTTTTTATTATTTCGGATAATGGTAATCAGATTACCTGGGTTTAAATTCTGTGGTTTAATTGGTGTGCAACTGAAGGGAAATTATATAATCTTTCATTTGTTATTTTGTTTGGGTCACACCCAACAATACTCAGGACTTATTCTTGGCTCTGTACTCAGGAATCACTCCTGACCTAGCCACACGGGTTGCCAGGTATTGAATCCTAGTTGGCTGCATACAAACCAAATGCCCTACCCACTGTGCTCTTATATAATCTTTTTCAATTCCTAGGTTTCTATTTTTAAATAGTTTTTACTATTTTTAAATAGTAGCTTGAGGTTATGTAAATGTAATAATGAACTAAACACATCAGATCTATCAAGCACAAATAGTTTGTAACTTAGGAAAGATCTATTGTTTATAAAGACTGTATAATAAAAGACAAAATTCATCATTCTTGTTTAATCACTATTTTTGCTAATATCATCACTACACAACTACTGCCGCTGTATTTATTTCTAGGCCTGTGAGAAGGGTTTCTTTCAAAGACATTTCTGCTTAAATTCTGAAACACTTCTCCTCACTTTAATTTTTGCCATTTTTAACAACAGGGATAGAGACTGGAATGAGTGATGGTAAGTGAAAATAAATCAGAAGAATGGCAAACACTGGATGACTTCACTCATATGTGGAATATAAAGAAACAAAACAAGAGAAAAAGGCCAAAGGTAAACAAACTCTTGAATTAAGATCACAGAATTGAGGTTATCATATGAGGAAAGGGTAGAGAAGGCTAATTAGATTGCGATAAAGGAATATTGGTGTTTTGGTGGAGTGATGGTGTGGTAATATGTAGAAATACATATAAATTATAGAGTCCTGGATGGTTGTGGATGGTGGTGAGGTGGATGGTGGTGATATGGATGGTAAGGCCTTTCTCTGCCTTCCAGGGGCCACACACCTGCATTCCTTTCCAGCTGGCAGGTCTCAGGGTTCAGGGTAGTGGCGAGAAAATGATCCACAGCAGTCAAATTTCAGGAGACATGAAGCTTTATTATTATTTATTATTTAGCCACCTAAGCTAACCTTTTAAGCAGCCTCTCTCCAACCGCCCTGCATCTCAAACTTCCCTCCTGCCCAAACTTCTTTCTTTTTTTTAAATTATCTTTATTTAAACACCGTGATTACAAATATGATTGTAGTTGTATGATTACAGACATGTAAAGAATGTCCCCCTTCACCAGTGCAAGATTCCCACCAACAATTTCCCAGATCTCCCTCCTCTCCCACCCCACCCACACCTGTACTCAAGACAGGCTTTATTTTTCCCTCATTCATTCACATTGTTATGATAGCTTTCAGTGTAGTTATTTCTCTAACTGCACTCATCACTCTATGTGGTGAGCTTCATGTCATGAGCTGCACCTACATGGGAAGATGGGGGGAAATAAGTGTTGGGACTGAGGCAGTAAAAGATTAGAAATGAGCTTTGTAGGGCAGTATCAAGGTCACAATAGAAGATGGATATTATGCACATATAAACTATATGCATACAATACTATCAGTAGGAGACCAAGGAGAAAAAATTTCCAGTAACTGCCCCGCCCTTCTCCCAAAGCGCATTCCCATTAGTGCAGGAAGAGATAGGGGAAAAGCCTGATGACCCCTATAGAGTCCACCTGGACCAGCACCCAGGGAAGGCCTGGAGTCCAGGGGAGAAAAAGAGGGACAGATGGGGGCCTGCCAAGCCTCCCAGCACTCCCCAGGCTGGGGAGAAGGCCTCCGGCATGGGGACTTCCTAAATCCCATACCTGGCAAGAGCTGGCCTCCAGAATCAAAGGGGAAACCGGAAGCCAGATATCTGCCTGCCCTCCTCCCCAGGCACCTCCCCTGAGGCGTCCTTTTTGTTCCCTTCCATAGACCCCTCCTAGATGTGGGCAGTTCTGACCAAATAAAATTAGCATTTAGTTCTGGGAGAAGGTGACAGTAAGGTATACTTGAAAAGTCATGAAACTTCATTCACCCTTAGCACATATCTAGTGCTGTAAGCCAATGTTGTCTCAATAAAACAATAGTAACACCCATCCCCTTAAAATAAAAAATATACTTTTCTTCATCTTCTATGCATTATTTACACATTAAA
>PVKC010054231.1:0-10010 GCA_004027635.1 Crocidura indochinensis | reverse complement strand
AAGACTAAACATGTGTAGGACCACCAAGTAGTTAGCTAGGCACAGAGGGAACCACTTGACCTGGCTGCCCCGAGGGTGAGGGAGGAAGACATGTGAGGTACGAAGGGAAGAGAGGCAGAGGGAGGACGGTTTGGTGAAGGGAATTCCCCTGATTTTATGTTAACATGTACCTAAAATATTATTGTCAACAATATGTAAGTCACTATGTTTAAAATAAAAATTGTTAAAAAAAATAAAAAAATAAAAAAAAAGAACACCTGTCATTTAAATGTGATGAGATCTACTACATGATCGATAGTAGTAAAATAATCATTAATTCAAGACAAAAAATATTGAAAGTGACTAGAGAAAAAAAGCAGATAATTTATCATGATACTCCAGCAGCATTGTTATCAAAATTCACAGAAATTCTACAGGCAAGTAGAAAACAGAACGATGTATTTAAATACTTAAAGATAAAAACTGCCAGCCCAGAATACTATATCCTGCAAAACTCTCAGATATGAGTGAAAATTAAAGGCTTTTATAGACAACAAAAGTTAAACAAATTTGCTAGCATAAGATATAGCCTACAAAAATGTTGAAAGGATCTTTCTTATCTAAATTGAAAACGAAAGGTTTCAAAAGATTAAATAAAGAAAAATAAATAAAGCCAGAATATTAAAGGTATATGGGAAATAGCAAGCCCTCAAATCAGTAATAACATATTAATTATATTAATCTCCCTTAATATAAATGTATTGAATTCACCAATCAAGAGGCTCTGGGTGGCCAAATGAATTATAATGTAAAACCTAACTATACAATGCTTACAATACACCTATTTCTTTTTTTTAATTCATGATATTTTTCTTCTGAATGGTTTGGGTTTTTTTTAATAATAATATTTTATTTAAGTACCTTGATTACAAACATGATTGTAGTTAGGTTTCAGCCGTAAAAAAAAAGAATACCCCCCTTAACCAGTGCAACATTTCCATAACCAATCTCCCTCCTCCCTCCCACCCCCACCTGTATTCAAGACAAGCATTCTACTTCTCTCACTCATTGACTTTTCACTATAGTTGTCAGTGTAGTTATTTCTCTGACTGCACTCATCACATTTCATGGTGAGTTTTATATTGTGAGCCAGTTCTTCTAGCCCTCATCTCTGTTGTCTCTGGGCATTATTACAGTAATGTCTTTTTTTTTCTTAAAACCCATAGATGAGTGAGACTATTCTGTATGTGTGTGTGTCTCTCTCTCCCTCAGACATATTTCACTCAGCATAATAGATTCCATGTACATCCATGTATAAGAAAATTACATGACTTCACCTCTCCTGATGGCTGCATGATATTCCATTGTGTATATGTACCACAGTTTCTTTAGTCATTCATCTGTTGAAGGGCATTTGGTTATTTCCAGAGTCTGGCTATTGTAAATAATGCTACAATTAGTATAGGTGTGAGGAAGGCATTTTTGAATTATATTTTTGTGTTACTAGTGTATATCCCTAGGAGTGGTATAGCTAGATCATATAGGAGCTCAATTTCCAGTTTTTTTTGAGGAATATCCATATTGTTTTTTCCATAAAGGCTGGACTAGAGAGCATTTTCACCAGCAGAATGCCATTTACTTAATAATTTAAGCACTGTGGTTACTAACATGTTTATAGATGGGTTTCAGTCATCAAATGTACACTACCCTTCACTAGTGCAACTTTCCTGTCACCAATATCCCCCATTTACCTCCTCCCCATCCTCTGTCTATTATAGGAACAGGCATTCTATTTCTTTCTCTCACTCTTATTGTCACAATGGGTGTTAATGTAGTTATTTCTCTAACTGCACTCACCACTTTTTGTGTTAAACTTCATATCCTGGGCTAGTCCTTTCTGTTCTTTCTATTGTCTCTAGGTATTATACTATACTATCTTTTATTTTTCTTAAATTCCACAAATGAGTGAGAATATCTATGTCTGCCTCTCTCCCTCTGATTCATTTCACTCAGCATAATAGTTTCCATACCCATCTATGAATAAACAAATATCATTACTTCATTTTTTCTAAAGCTGCATAGTATTCCATTGTGTAGATGTACCAGTTCCGTAAGTCACTCATCTGTTATTGGGCATCTGGGTTGTTTCCAGATTCTGGTTATTGTAAATAGAGATGCAATGAATATAAGCATGCAGAGTGCATTTTTGTACTGTGTTTTTGTGTTTCTAGGGTATATCCCAAGGAGAGGTAGCTGGATTGTATGGGAGCTCAATTTCCAGTTTTTTGAGGAATCTCCATCTAACACCATGCACTAAAGTCAAAGCAAAATGAAGTAAAGACCCTGATCTCAGAAACAAAACTATAAAATAAAGGTAAAACATAAGGTAAAACACGCCATGACATTGCGACTAAAAGAATCCTCAAGGAGAAAACACTACTATCAAAACAAGGGAAATCAAAGATAAACAAATGGGACTACATTAAACTGAAAAGCTTCTGCATCTCAAAGGAAACAGTGGCTAGGATACAAAGGTCACCACAGAATGGAAGAAACTATTCACCCAATACTCATCAGATAAGGAGCTAACATCTAAGATATACAAGGTACAAACAGAACTTAAAATGGAAAAAGCATCTAACTCGTCAAAAAAATCGGAAGAAGAAATGAACAGGCATTTCCTCAAAGAAGAAATTCAGGTGGCCAAAACAATCACATGAGAAAATGTTTCACACCCCTTATCATCGGGGAGATGCAAATCAAAACAACAATTAGGTACCATCTCATACCACTGAGATAGGCACACATCACAAAGAACAAGAACAATCAGTGCTGAAGGGGATGTGGGGAGAAAGGAACTCTCATTCACTGCTGGCAAGAATGACATCTAGTCCAGCCTTTCTGAAAACCTAATAGTTGTTTTAATTCCTTCATACATGCTGCTGTTGGGGTTACCCTCCTCCAGCCCAGCTCCTAAATCCATCATAGGAAGAAGATGACACTACCACTTCAAACTCCACTTCTTGGAGAGCAGGGGTTGGAGTGGCACTACTAGCATGTGAGCTGCTCATAGTCCCCTCTCCAGTGGCTCTTTCTGCATGGAGGCCTCCTGTTCTATATCATCTCTTTGGTTGCTGACACTGTCAGAGTCACTCACTCGAGTCATTGGGCTAGGAATCATTCTCAGCAGGCCCACTGCTATTGTTGATGTGTTCTCAGCAATTGCCTTTTTTGTCACTTCACTTTACTGTAAGACTGTTGCTTGCTTGTGACTGGTTTTAGTTTTTTAGAAATCGTTGGTTCTTGGACATTTCCAAATCTGTGATTGCTGCAAATTGTTTTCTCAGACTACACAAAATTATATATATATATATATATATATATATATATATATATATATATATATTTGGTTTTGGGGCCACACCTGGCAGTGCTCAGGGGTTACTCCTGGCTAGCTGCTCAGAAATAGCTCCTGGCAGGCACGGGGGACCATATGGGACACCGGAATTCGAACCAAACACCTTTGGTCCTGGAGCGGCTGCTTGCAAGGCAAACACCACTGTGCTATCTCTCCAGGCCCCGTAAACAAAATTATATTACCAACTGAAGTTATGATCCAGAATTTATAAATTCACCAGACACTTTCTTAAGACTTATAAGAAATATATATATTGTATTTATGCTTTGTATACTTTTAAGTGTATTTCTTAAACATGTATATATATGTATATATACATATACATATACCATATACATATACTCATATACCAGATAATTTCTGGTTACAGGGCATCTTTCACCCTGAACACTTGACATAGTGACTTGACTTAAGCTCTCAGCATTGAGAAAGTTCCAGGGCTGGTTTAAAAATATTCCCTTTTGGGGCCGGAGAGATAGCACAGTGGTGTTTGCCTTGCAAGCAGCCAATGCAGGACCTTAGGTGGTTGGTTCAAATCCCAGCATCCCATATGGTCCCCCATGCCTGCCAGGAGCTATTTCTGAGCAGATAGCCAGGAGTAACCCCTGAACACCACCGGGTGTGGCCCAAAAACCAAAAAAAAAAAAAAATTTCCCTTTTACAAGACACTTCTACAGGGAATGAGAAAGCCAAAGTCACTTTCCGGCTCATCATATTGATTCAGTCTTTGCATTTTTACATTGGCCAAGCCTGGGTATTCCTAGCATGACAGGGAAATCATAAAGGCAGATTGGCCTAGGAAAATTGGAGGTAATCTAAGAATGACTGACGCTGCGTTGGCACATATTGGCCCTGGGATGGGACAACGTGCTAACCTGACTATGGTTTGGAAATTAGCAACAACCTGTTCTGTAAACAGATTTTCCTGCCTGACCACATAATGGTGAGATAAACCTGAGGTCTATATAGGATAGGTACTAACACCAATATATCCAATTACTAAAACCTGACAGTTGAAAACATTACCTGGGGGCCCGGGAGATAGCATGGAGGTAAGGCGCTTGCCTTTCATGCAAAAGGTCATCGGTTCGAATCCCAGTGCCCCATATGGTCCCCGTGCCTGCCAGGAGCAATTTCTGAGCATGGAGCCAGGAGTAACCCCTGAGCACTGCTGGGTGTGACCCCCCAAAAAAACCAAAAGAAAACATTACCTGGATACCTGAACCTGTAGAATACTTTATCTAAAGGCAGAAAAAATCACAAAGCAGGTAGGGCACATGGTTGACTCAGATTTGATCCCCTTTATCCCATATGGTTCCACAAGTACTGCTAGGAGTGATTACTGAGGGCAGAGCCAAGAGGAAGCCCTGAGCACTGCCAGGTGTGGCCCAAAGGAAAATTTCACTTCCAAAATTTTTTATCTTTTCAAGCATTTCCTGAGTGCATGACATATCTACCTGCATAGTTGCTTAATTATAAATTCAAACTAGAATCCTTGATGCCCATGCCTTGCTTAATTTTAGTCATTAGCAACTTTGGGCCTCCAAATCCCACCTAGTGCATAAGCATCCTGCTCAGGCTTAGTAACTCTCCTCCCCAAGCTCACAAAGATCTCAGCACAACCCACCCATTTCTTACCTCCATTGGATGGTACTGCTCTCAATTCTTTAGGAGTTCCCAGCCCAGACCACATGCATCTCCAACTCCATAGGGCCACCTTGCTCTGGATTTCCATAGGACCTCCTTTTCTACTGAAGAGTCTGATGTTAGCCTGGCTTTGATACTAGGTAATGATGATGATATTGAAAGTAGTATTTCTTTATCTTTTCTTTCTGTTTCTTTTGTTTGTTTGTTGTTGTTGTTGTTGTTTTTGTTTTGGTTTTGGTTTGGTTTGGTTTTTGGGTCACACCCAGCAGCGCTCAGGGGTTCCTCCTGGCTTTATGCTCAGGATTTGCTCCTGGCAGGCTCAGGGGACCATATGGGATACTGGGATTCAAACCACCAACCCTCTGCATGCAAGGCAAATGCCTTACCTCCATGCTATCTCTCCAGCCCCTGAAAGTAGTATTTTTTCCTACTTGTGCTTTTGATTTTCCCTCCTTTGTCAAATATAAAATAAAAAGACATTGAATATTACATTTTCTAAAGTCAGCATTATAATTTATGTGAATGTATACATTTATAAAGACCCTCAAAATGGGCCACTATAGTATGTTAGAGTCAATATTGGGGCAGGATTTTCAGAGGCCCTTCCTACTTCCAAGCAGGAACAAAAGAGGGACAAAACTAGAGTAAACAGGCCCAGGACTAGGTAGACCTGTTGCTTACTGGTGCCCACAGATAAGTATAATTATAAAAATTAGTCAGAACTTCTTTTAGGGCATCTATTGGGTTGTCTTTGGGAGTCTACTACATGAAGAAAAAAACATTTATTCTGGAGTTCGATGTGCTAATCAGTGTTTGGGCTTTGAGAATACGAAAATTGGCCTCAAACACCAAATCATATGAAAAGTTAGGACCAGTTGAGTCTCACTCCAGGAGAACCAAACCAATATTGATAAAGGCTAGTAATGAAGCAGAAAACTGAATTGCAGTTCTCTAGTCAGAGACAAGATGTGGTTTGGAATTTGGCATGTGATATCACAAGTCTGCCTCATGATTGCTTGATTCTCTCTATAAATTGTTAGAGTACAGATTTTGCATGAAGAAGCCAGGGTTCACTGCATACTTATTGGTTCTGAGAGCTAGAGCTAAAGGCCCTCAGTTTTTATCTCCATCATGAAAGCATTGGAACTAGAGTGATAGCACAGTAAGTAGGGCATTTGAGGGGCATTTGCCTTGCATGTGGTTGAACCGAGATCAATCCCCAGCATCCCATATGCTCAATTACAACCTACCCAGAGTCATTTCTGAGCACTGCCAGGTATAACCTAAAAAAATAAAAATAAAAAAGCACTGATACTTACTTCAGACATGCTCAAAAACTGGTATAAAAATGTGGTCACCAGAGATGGGCGCACATCATAAAGAATGAGGACAAGCAGTACTGGCAGGGATGTGGAAAGAAAGGAACTCTTATCCACTGCTAGTGGGAATGCTGTCTAGTCCAACCTTTATGGAAAGCAATATAGAGATTCCTCCAAAAACTGTTATACCACTCCTGGGGATATACCTTAGGAACACAAAAATACAATACAAAAATCCTTTCCTCCCACCCATGTTCATTGTAGCACTATTCAAATAGCCAGACTCTGGAAACAACCAAGATCCCTTCAACAGACAAATGGCTAAAGAAACTGTGATACATTTACACAATGGAATATTATGCAGCCGTCAGGAGAGATGAAGTCATGAAATTTTCCCATACATGTATGTACATGGAATCTATTATGCTGAGTGAAATAAGTCAGAGAGAGAGAGAGTGAGAGAGAGAGAGAGAGAGACGAGAGAGACGAGAGAATGGTCTTACTCATCTATGTGTTTTAAGAAAAATGAAAGACATTTCTCAACAATTTTTAGAGACAAAAAGAGAGGAGGGCTGGATGTTACAGCCCACATCAAGCACCTCATCACAAAGAGCGATGAGTTTGGTTAGAAAAATAACTACATTGAGAACTATCCTAACAATGAGAATATATGAGGGAAATAGAAGGCCTGTCTAGAGTACAGGTGGGGGCGAGGAGGAGAGGAGGGATATTTGGGACATTGGTGATGGGAATGTTACACTGGTGATTGGGGGGTGTCATCTTATATGACTGAAACCCAACCACAATCATGTTAGTAACCAAGGTGTTTAAATAAAAAAATATTAACAAAAAGTGTTGTGCTTAAATAAAGCAACTTAAAATTTAAAAAAAAAATCAGTTTGGAGGCAAGAGCAATAGCACTATGTGAAAAAAAAATGTGGTCATTCCTTAGGCAAGAGACTTTACAGTAGGAAGGGTACTTATCTCGCACTGACACATAACTAACCTAGAATATGGTCCCCTGACCCTGCCAGGAACATGAGTACAGAGTTAGGAATAAACCACACACCACGAATGATACCAAAAAGCATAAAATGGGGGCCGGACGGTGGCGCTGGAGGTAAGGTGCCTGCCTTGCCTGCGCTAGCCTAGAACAAACTTCGGTTCAATCCCCCAGTTCCCATATGGTCCCCCAAGCCAGGAGCGACTTCTGAGCGCATAGCCAGGAGTAACCCCTGAGCGTCACTGGGTGTGGCCCAAAAAAGCATAAAAATGAGGTAGCTTCTCTGATGTGCTAGAAGCTTCCCTACTCCTAGATCTTTCTGGGAAAGTGATGATTGAAACACACACACACACACACACACACAACTTTTCCACTCAGGAAGATTGGCAGGGGCTGAACTTTGGTCACAGTGTTCAGACTACCAACCTAGTGGCAATAGAACTTAATACCTGCCCCCTCACTCCCTCATCCCACCAGCCAGGAGCAGGAGGGTTTGTTTAGCCTCTGTCTCAAAGGTCACCACTCAGGTGGTCTCCTGGAGGCAGGGCAGGCAATGACTTACCTTCTGCCTCCCCTGGGCATTTAGGCTGCCAGGTTGACTTTAGCAATGGAGCAGGAAGCCTCACCCTTTCCCTGCTTGGCTGAAGCTCAGAGCCTATCTCACTGACGTCAGTCTGCCACTGTCCACCCCGGCCTTCTCCTTTCTCCAGAGGTATTACAGCTTCCAAGTTGCAGAGCCCCACAGATAAGAGCCAGTGGCTATCTCGCCAGCACTTCCTGCCCCTTTCCAAGTTCATTGTGGAGACTTGACCTGTTCAAGCCTGCTGCTCTCCTACCCGCCCAGGCCTCCTGAAAGCAATGGCTGTGACCCCACTAGTCTCCTTTCTCGTGTCTTGTGTGTGCTTCAGACAGGGTACCCACAATTGAAGTGATATATGGTCAGTGGCTGTGTTTGTGCATGTCTGTGTTGATTCCGGCATATAGATCTGCATAATGATCTACATTATTCCATATTGTCTGAAATCCTTCTCATAATTCCACATGATCTGGAATGGTCTGCCAGGTTATGTCCTGGGAATTTCATATTTTAACCTTGTTTTCCATTATCTGTCACTTTCTTGAGGGTGCACTTGGTCAGACTACTAGGGTGTGATGGTATGGGAAGAATACCGGCTGGACTTGAAACCAGGCCTGGCTGTGTGAGCCAAAGTGACATCATTCAATATCAATATCTGCCCCTCAGATCCTTACTTGCAACATCAATAGTTGTTAACTCCCAGGAGGGCCACGAAAATTAAAAAAAATAGATGGTAAGTGAGATAGTACAGTGGGTAAGAGACCTGCCTTATATGAGGGTGATCTGGGTTCAATCCCCTTCATCCCAAATCGTCCCTGGAGACCACTGTGAGTAACTCCTGAGTGCAGAAACAAGAGTATACACTGAATATGACTGTGTGTGGCTCAAAAAGAGACACAAAGAGAGAGAGTGAGAGAGAGAGGAGAGAGAGGGAAGAACAGCAAACGTGATGCCACTGGCACAAACAGGGACTTTCTATTCACAATAATTATTTTCTAGTTAGCTCTACAGTCCCACTGCTGAAAGTATACCTCAAATTTTATTCATGGCAATCTTCTATCAGTCTATCCAGAGGAGGGTGTATTTTCCTGATAAGAACTGGAACGTTTATAAAGTGAAATGCCAGCAGGATATGAGAATGCCTGCCCGCTCCTGGTCTCTGGGTGGAAGGCGTGGTGTCACTTGCAGATGTCCACAAACAGCTCACAGCTCACAGACCAATCTGGAAGAGTGTGGAGCTCACTGAGCTGAATAATCCCCTCTGGTTCCATGGACGCATCACCAAGAAAACAACCTCAGGGACACAGATGGAACAATTAAAATGATCTTAAACAGCTGCCTGCCAACTGAAGCAAATTGAACTTTAATTTGGATTAGTATTTGCTAAAGCATGTTCATAGAACATTGGACAACAGATGTGACTTGAGCTTGGTAAGAGACACAGAGAGAGAGACAGAGAGAGAGGGAAGAGAGAGAGAGACAGAGAGAGAGGGAAGAGAGAGAGGGAGAGAGAGAGAGAGAAAGAGAGAGAGAGAGAGAGAGAGAGATTGATTCTTTCAGGACATCCCTGAAAAGAGATAAAGCATTTTTACTGCAAGGCTTCCCAGACCTTTTTCTCGGGTATCCTATAATCTTCTCCATAGGAAATAAACTGTTTCCCTAACACAAGTGAACTTTAAAAAATTATTTTAGTTACAATTTACAATAGTGTCAATGTTATGGTTTCAGGCATATAAATTTCCATCACCATGCCCTCCACCTGTGTCCATTTCCCCCACTATTGTCAGGATCACCTTCCATGTACACCCTGTCCCCCACTATGATAAACTTAGGTCTATAGAACAGCTCTTAGAATCATTTGATCATTTGATCATTTGTTATTCTAGTGTTATTTCTTTACATCCTATGTCTGAGAGAAATCCTTTCTTCTATGCTGTCTCTCTCCTTCTGGGTGACTTCATTCAGTATGGTACTCTACAAATACATCCACAGAGCAGCAAATTGCGATCTTTTTTTTATAACCAAGTAGTATTCTACTGTATATAGATTATACAATAGTTTCTTTAT
>PVKC010054230.1:0-10003 GCA_004027635.1 Crocidura indochinensis | reverse complement strand
CGGTTTATTATTATTATTATTTGGAAGTGACAACCCTTTTCTATCCCTGACATGGCCAGAAGCCATGCAGAATTTGGTCACTTCCATGGAGTAACTTAACAGGGACCTTCGCGGAGAAGGCCGTGAAGAGCCCCAGGTGGGGACAGCGCGGCCACCTCAAACTCAGGCGGGCTCGTGACTGGCCGTTGCTCAGGCAGCCCCGAGGAGCAGGCTGGCGCGTGGGGTGGAGGCTGCCATCGCTGCCATCGCCTCCCCTGCCCGAAGGACCGCACACCACCGCTCGCTCTCACCACAGCCCACCCACCGCCTCTGCCAGTTGGTGCCACAGGAAAACTAGGGCTCTCGGAGTCAGGCATTCGTAGAAACGGGTACCGAGTCTTGCATTACAGAGAGGCCAAGCCAAACAGCCATGAGATTGCGTCTCACGCCGCAAGAAAGGTGCGAGGTTCGGACAAGAGGTTTGGACTAGACTGGAAAAGTTGAAATGAAGCCCGGAGCTGAAGTCAGCAGAGGAAAACAGACAAAAGACATAGTTAGAAGGTTGCTCTGGTATCTCCTGCCTTAACTTAGATCGTTATTTTTTATTTTTTTTTTTTGGTTTTTGGGTCACACCCGGCAGTGCTCAGGAGTTACTCCTGGCTCCATGCTCAGAAATTGCTCCTGGCAGGCACGGGGGACCATATGGGGCACCGGGATTCGAACCGATGACCTTTTGCATGAAAGGCAAAAGCCTTACCTCAATGCTATCTCCCGGGCCCCAACTTAGATCATTTGGACGGAATAGGTATTCATTCATTCATGGGGCCGAACAGATAGCACAGCGGTATGGCCTTGGTCTTGCATGCAGCAGATCCAGGACAGGCAGTGGTTCGAATCCCGGCATCCCATAGGGTCCCCCGAGCCTGCCAGGAGTGATTTCTGAGTGAAGAGCCAGGTGTAACCCCTGAGTGCTGCTGGGTGTCATCCCCCCCCCCTCAAAAAAAAAACACAACAAAAACAACCAAAAAAAGAGGTATTCATTCAAAGTGAGCCATTTGACACAGTGGACTAAGTGGACATTTTACCTTTAATACGTTGGTGCTGCTGGTAAAAGCTCCACACCTGAAAGAGGCTAGCTTAGTTAACGTCATTGAAGGGCCTGGTCTTATTTAAAAGCAGAAGCCTGAAGTGAAATTGGGTGAACAAGGAATAATGCAGCAATAGGGTAGCAGCATGGTAGTTGTGCTGTCGAGGAATCATCTGGGTTAGGGTTACATAAGGGTCTCATCAGCTGATAAGAAAAAATGGCAAATATTCCTCATTTTCTCGACACTCAAAAGAAACATTCTTTTCAAAACCTAACTATTGAGGTTTTTCTTTTTTTTCTTTATAGGTCTAAGAATTTATCTATTTTGGAAAATCCTTGATAGCTAACTATCCTCTTTTTTTATTTATCTGTTTATATCCAAGTATACTTTTTCACATAAAATCAAACCTTTATCATTAACTTCCCACCTTTTATTTTTACTTAAATTAAACACCTTGTTTACAAGGTTGTTCATAATAATATTCAAAGACAATAGAGACAAAAGCCAGGAGTAACCCGTCCATGATAGGCAGCTTTCCACAAACAGTAGGGGAGTGAGAGGGTAGAGAAGGGACCACTATAACAGTGATTCTTGTAAATGATCACACTTGACAAGAATTGGGAGCTGAAGTAATATAGGCTTGGTAATCCTCAATAACAATATTGCAAATGGCCGTGAAGGGGGGAAAAAAGAAAACGTGTGTGTGTGTGTGTGTGTGTGTGTGTGTGTGTGTGTGTGATGGTGGGGGAGTAGGGAGGGAGGGAGGGAGAAGAAAAAATATCTGCCCATAAGCAGACAGTGGGGAAGGGAGGAGGGAACATGGGGACATTGTTGGTGGGAAATGTGCACTTTTGATGAGTGTTGTACATCGTAGGCCTGAAATTCTATCATGAAAACTTAACTACTGTGAAAAAAATCAACTGTATTGTGAATAAACTTGTAACCAGTGTTTAAGTAAAGTAATTAAAAATAAGTAGCATTAAAATTACCACCCACACTCAGATATATAACTTTTTGGCATCTAATTTCCAAACACAAAAGCATTAACCAAAAGAGTATATACATACATATATTCTTTGCAAAAAATAGTAAATAGCCAAGATATGAAAACATTTCCAATTCCTAACAATGGATGAATGGATTAAGAACTTATGATACATACACACCATGGAATAACATACAGCTCTAAGAAAGACAAAGTCATGCAATTTGCCATGCCATGAATGGAAATAGAGGATATGTGTTAAATAAATTCAATCTGAAGGAAAGGGACAGATAGTATCTCATAAGTATCTATCTCAAAGATACACAGTGAGCACCGAAGAGCCAAAGACAACCAACCTGGTCCACAGAACTGAGTATGTCCAATTTTATTTTATTTAATTTTTTATTGGTTTCTGGAGCATACCTGGTAAATATGCTCAGGAGTTACTACTAACTATGGGCCAAGAAATTGCTCCTGGCTTGGAGGACCATATGGGATGCTGGAATTGAGCCCAGGTTCTTCCTGGGTCAGCCGTATACAAGGCAAACACCCTACCACTAACCTCAAATTTATTTTAATTTTAATATACCTTTTAAAAATTAGGACATGAAACTTGTATGTACTTCTTTAAAAGTCTCTCACAAAGCTCTGTATTAATTTCAGTAATTGATTTCCATAACATTTATTAGCTTTTCTTCTATTTTGTTTTGTTTTGGAGTTACACCCTGCAGCATTCAGAGGTTACTCCTGGATCTGTGCTCAGAAATCGCTCCTGGTAGGTATGGGGGATCATATGGGATGCCAGGATTTGAATCACTGTCCACCCTTGATCGACTGCTTGCAAGGCAAAGGCCCTACCACTGTGCTATCTCTTTGACCTTTTCCTTCTACTTTAAATTTCAGTTTTATCATTAGTATTGGGAGTTGGAAGAAGAGGATTTACTGTAAGCACGAGAGTCCAGGATAGGGTCAATAATCTTGATTTTACCCTTATATGTATATCTCCACATTCACACATACACGCAAACACCAAACACCACATATTCCACAGACACCGATGGAGTAGCATCATATCAGACATAGAGGCATCTAGATAATCCACAATAGCATTTTATTATGATTTCTAAAAAAATGGGGGATCAAGTATTTTGAGTTTCCAATTGAAGCAAAAGCATGTAGCTATCTTTTTTCTCATTTTTCTTTTTGGTTCTATAAAGTATTATGAAGTTATCCAAGTAATTTATTTTGCAAAGTTCTTGGTCTCAAGAACAGTCTGCTCAGTTGAAATTTAGCAATAAATGCTCATATAGTGTTAGAACACAAGGTGGCAGTAGGGAGAGCATAAAGCATCTAGGACATAGTTTTAAAGTACACCAGATGGCGCCAGGTCCCTCACAATCAGCATATGTTTTGTGGCTCCTTCTTTGGAAATAAGTTTCCTGAAGAATATCTGCTCCTTTGCCTCTGGCCTTTATGAACTAAATCACTACTGCAGCCATTTATAAGCAAACGGGATTATGCTGTCCTAGAGCAGACAGGACATCTATCTCTTTTAGAAATTTTGACTTTTTTTTTTTTTTTAAGAAAAAAGCAGAACATCAAGTATACTTAGAAATCATGGAATTTCACCTCCTAGTTTGGGAAACTTGAGCTCAGAACACTTTTTTTTTTCTTTTTAATATCAGGGCTGGAGAGATAGCAGGTAAGGCATTTGCCTTTCATGCAGAAGGTCATTGGTTCGAATCCCGGCATCCCATTTGGTTGGCTGAGCCTGGCAGGAGTAATTTCTGAGCGTGGAGCCAGGAGTAACCCCTGAGCACTGCCGGGTGTGACCCAAAAAGCAATAATAATAATAATAATGATAATAATAATAATAGCAACAATAATAATGATATCTTTATTTAAACACCGTGATTTTTTTTTAATTTTTTTTTAATTTTTAATTATGAGAACAAAGATACAAAGAAAGAGGATTAGGTAAGGTTACAGTGGAAGGATAATCACCCATAGGCTGAGGAAAGGCTGAGCGTGTGGCTGCTGTTGTTTATTTTAAGGTCTCTGGGTGCCCCAGGAAGCTGATCTCCGGATACGCCTTGGTCTTAGCGGTGCCTTGGTCTTAGCAACTCGTCCCCGGAGACTCTTTGGTCTTCGTGGCTCAGGGTTTCCTCGATGTAGCAGCTCAGCGGCAAAGAGGCTGGGAAAGGCCGAGCGCACGCCTGCTGGTATTTCTTACAAAGTACTGAAATGGAATTCAAGGGTTATAAGGTTGTGGGTCCCAGGGCATTTGCAGTCTTAGGTGTTTGTTGGCCAGGTCCGCAGAGAAGAAAGAGAAAGGATCAGGCCGCATGGTTGGCGTCTTTAAAAGTCTCTGGGCTCCCAATCACCGGGCAGGTTTGGCCCCACGTTAAACACCGTGATTTTTAAAAATAATATCTACTGACTATCTTGAGTCAAGCTCAACTCTTCTGTTCTGATCTTTAGACTATTCTTCTTTCCTTTCAGTTTCTGTTTCCACATCCATTTCCCCCCGCACTCCAAAGGCCTTGGGAATTAGAAAAAGAGAGGAAACAATGGATATGACATTTTTGGGTTATGGTGAGATGGGAATTATTACTCTAAGCCAGTTTTGAATTAATAGAGTCAATTGCACTGCTATGAAGTCAGGGGAAAGGATGCAGAGCTAGAGTATTCGAAATAGTTCTGACTAGCTCTCCAGAGTCCCTCTGTGATCGTCACAGCTTGAGATCTTTTACCCCTGAATTGACTGGATGCTGGCATCACCAATGTGCTTCTCACACTCTCTTCAGGACTCCATATGACTGGTGGAAAATTGTTCATGTTCCATTATTTGCTCTCCTGTATTAACTGGGTATGGGCACTGGGTAGTACAGCTCAGCACCACTAGCTTGAGTTTAGCCCACAAGCTGAATTCATGGCTTCAGATATTGGTGTTCTTGGAGAGGTTTTGAGAATGAGGTGCACAAATATTTTATTCAGGAGATTAGGGAAGCCCAGGTATGACCCTTCGCTTCTGTCTTGGCGCTGCTGTTTTAAGCTCCACAGTGAGAGATTGCCTAACAAGGTTGAGATTTCTTTGAACTCTTAGTGACTCAGGTACATTTTCCTAGTTCCAGTCATTCTTAGATACACATTCACGATTGTTGGTATCAGATGTTATTCGTCTGGAAAGCATAAAGCTGAGACCACCAAGCGAGAAACATTGTCCACCTTTTCAGTGAATTTTGATTGATTGCACTGAAGCAAGTTACCATGATCAGGAACTCTCCAAGGGCAAGTCAGTTCCAGGACATGCTCTGTAGACACACTGTGGTGAAGCAGATGAGGAAGTGCTTTGGGAGTTGACATTTTGTGAGGAGGAGATGCCTCCCAAGCAGTATTCAAGGGGCTTAAGCAATTCTTGACCAATCAGCCATACAGCTGAAGGCAAGGGCCTAGGTTGCAGTGCTACTGGGTCCTGGGAGACCAAAATATACTACGGCTACCTGCCAGTGATAAGGAACCCAACAGTGCTCAGATAACCATGTGAGGTAAAATGGATCATGGACCCAAATTTCCATGCTATTTCCTTAATCTTTGGGGGTTGACTTTTAATAGAAACATATCTACAGTTTCAGAACCATATCTTCAGTTTCTCTATTAACTGTGATTGTGTGGTTGTAATATTCTCAGCCAAGATCTTCCCTGGAATATTAACTACCTTACTGACACTGACATGCCATGACCTGTGCTCAGAAAACTCCCCATCTCTCCTCTCCTATATAATAAAAGGATAAGCATCATTTTATGCAGAGTTCTCAGAAGAATCCCTGCTTCTGCTTGTGTCTAATAAATGGAATATGTTACATGTTGATGATAGAATCTGCTGCTGGAGGTCTCAGAAAACAGGGAAATAAAAAATGAAGGAGTAATGTGCTAAAGGGAGATGAGAACCTTTTAGATCCTTGACAGATGAGCTGCAATGCTTTCTGTGCAGTGTTTATTGTTCTGTTCTCCCTAGGAAAGAAATCCAAGTCCTCCCTCTGCTTTTGGAGGTTCACTAATCTTCCATTCCCTCAACTTTTCTCTTAAAAGCAAAGGAAGCAGGGTGGGATACTACAGCAAGTAGGACATTTGCTTTGCTTGCAGTTGACCAGGGTTTGATCCCCAGTACTCTGGTCCCCCAAGTAATCTCTGAGTGTAAATCCAGGAATGATTCCTTAGCAAAATACCAGGAATATTTTTATTTGTTTGTTTGGGACCACACCTGGAAGTGTGTGGGGTCACTTTTGGGTCTGGTTTTAGATAGTATTTGGGGACTATATGGGATACCAGGAATTGAACCTGGATTGGCTGTGTACAAGACAAATGCCCAACCCCCTTTGTTAGTGCTCTGGCCCTTAATGAGGAGTATAATGGATGTTATTTACCAAGATGAAGAGGGAGGAAATGGCTGTATAGTACAGAGGCATGCTATACAAACACACTTATCTTCTAATGATGCCTGTTACTTATGTAACCTTGGAGAGATTGTTTTTCTCACCTGCAAAATGAATATGTTACTCATCTCTACCTTAGAGAGTTGCTTACAAGGCTCACTGGGCAGAGGACCTCCCAGTGCTTGACACACAACGGTCCAGTGAGCAAAAAAGCAACAGCTAGAAACTTACTGACCTCACACCTGAGTCTCTCAAAAAAAGGAGTTTGAATGAAGAGTGCACCAGAGATGCCTCATAAAAAGGACTCCATCCCAGAAAAAAGAGCAACTGAATTCTGGCCCTGATTATCTGATATCAAATGAATGGATCATTTTGAGGCACACTGTGAGGATCCAATATGAAAAATCTGTGTAAACAGTATTCTTGCGCACCTAAGGGACATTGACCTTCCCTGTTCCTGGTGGTGTTAATAAGTGGAAAGAATGTGGTACTGTGCCACGTGAATGCACACATGTAAAGTAAATAGTATGATAGAAAGTGTGTAGCCTTCCCATAGACTTTCTTTCCTAAATGTTCATGGCCATGCCCCATCAGCAATTCCTCTGTAGGAGTAAGATCTGGAAATATATCCTCTTTAAATTATCTGGCTCCGAATTTCAGCTGAATCTGAATTGCCTCTTGTTGGAGGAGCAGGTAAAATTATAAGAATACAAAAGTTGATAGCACATTGGTAGGGTGTTTGCCTTGCAAGCAGGACAGACCGGCATCCCAGCCTGCCAGGAGCAATTTTTTTTTTTTTTTTTTTTGCTCTTTGCTTTTGCGTCACACCTGGCAGTGCTCAGAGGTTCTCCTGGCTCTGTGCTCAGAAATCTCTCCTGGCAGGCACGAAGGACCATATGGAATGCCAGGATTTGAAGCACTATTCGTCCTAGATTGACTGTGTGCAAGGCAAAAGTCCTATCGCTGTGCTATCTCTCCAGCCCCTGCCAGGAGCAATTTCTGAGTGCAGAGCCAGGAGTAACCCTTGAGCACCACCGGGTGAGGCCCCCCAAACCAAAACACACACACACACACACACACACACACACACACAAACAAACAAACAAACAAACAAAAACAAGAAAAGAATACAGAAGTTACTGCAGTGGCTTTTATTCCAGGCCTCATTGCCTTGGCTTCCTTCCTGAAAAATGGAATTTAGTAATATGGAAGTTTATAAATGGTTATAAAGCCATTCATATACTTTTCCTTTCTTTCTTTCTTTCTTTCTTTCTTTCTTTCTTTCTTTCTTTCTTTCTTTCTTTCTTTCTTTCTTTCTTTCTCTTTCTTTTTCTTTCTTTTCCTCCCTCCCTCCTTCCCTCCCTCCCTTCCTTCCTTCTTCCCTCCTCCCTCCCTCCTTTCTTTCTTCTCTCTTTCTTTTTTCTTTATTTCCTCCTTCCTTTCTTCCTACTTTTCTTTCTTTCTTTTCTTTCTCTTTATTTTTCTTTCTTTATTTCCTCCTTCCTTGCTTCCTTCATTTCTTTCTTTTTCTTTCCTCCCTCCCTCCTTCCCTACCTCCCTTCCTTCCTACCTTCTTCCCTCCTCCCTCCCTCCCTCCCTCCTTCCTTCCTTCCTTCTTTCTTTCTTTCTTTCTTTCTTTCCCTCTTTCTTTCTTTCTTTCCCTCTTTCTTTCTTTCCTTCCTTTCCTTCCCTTCCATTCCCTTCCCTTCCTTTCCCTTCTTTTTCCTTCTTTCTCTTTCTTTTTTCTTGTCATACCTGATGGTGCTGGTGTTCAGGCTTTATTCCTGAAGCTTATTCAAGCTCTTCCTGAAGGATCACTTTTGGAGATTCTGGGGACCATGTATGTGGTGCTGCAAAGTGAGGATTCTTCCTGCTGTACTATCTCTCTGTCCCCTCAACTACTCTTGAGAACTTATTTTCTTTGTTAATGCATAGAAAATCATTATGTGAAATGTTTTTGAAGAATGCTCTATTTTAGAATGAAAAGAAATGTCTTTATTCAAAGAAATATCTGTATTAAAATAAGAATCTCTTAAAAAGACACACCTGCTCCTTTCACTCTTCTTTTAATTTTACTTATATTCTAGATAGGGACTCCTGCCTTTTTCATTGAACCATAGAACTTGACACATTTTGATCTATCTCATATTTCTATGTCTTCCTAAAAATTGAGAAAAGATAAAAGTTTGGATGGACACAGGGGCCAAGCAGTCTCAGGAACATTGAGTGAAAAAATAAAGGTCAGCTCTAAATACCCAAGCTAACATCAATGACAACAGAATCAAGAGATCCAACAAGCTAAACACAAAATGGACCTTTTACACTGGTAGTCCTAGGGGCTAGGTGTGGGATGCATACTGGGAACTCTGGTGGAAGGTCAGCACTGGTCGTGGCAATGGCCCTAATTCACTGTCACTAAGTGCCTGAAATATAACTGTGAAAGTCTTGTAATTCACAATGGTCTTAATAATAACATCAATAATAATAATATAAAAATGTAATGAATCAACATCATTAGACATTTTAAAAAAGTATCTTTATTTGTGCCAGACCCACCAGTGCTCAGGGTTTACTCCTGACTATGAGATCACTCCTGATGTGCTTAGAAAAGTATATAGGGGTGCCAGGGATCAAAACTAGGCTCACTGTGTGTAAGGCAAATACCCTACGTGTATACTATTGCTCTGGCACCTGAAATAAAGATATTTAGGGGCCGGAGAGATAGTACAGCAGCATTTGTCTTGTAAGCAGCCAATGCAGGACCTAAGGTGGTTGGTTCGAATCCCAGTGTCCCATATGGTCCCCCGTGTCTGTCAGGAGCTATTTCTGAGCAGATAGCCAGGAGTAACCCCTGAGCACAGCAGGGTGTGGCCCAAAATCCAAAAAAAAAAAAAATTTAAATTTCCCAGGAGTTCATGGATTTCTAGTGCATGAGAAAAGGTGATGCATAGTGGCTAAGAGTATAGACACTGGAGTAAAACAGGTTGGGCTTGACTCCTGATTCTGCTATTTGAAGCAAAGAATGGGTATAGTCTTTATCATCTATAAAATAAAATGTTAATGGGGCCAGAGAGATAGCATGAAGGTAAGGTGTTTGCCTTGCATATAAAAGGATGGTGGTTCAAATCCCAGCATCCCATATGGTCCCCTGAGCCTGCCAGGGGCAATTTCTGAGTGTAGAGCCAGGAGTAACCCCTGAGCACTGCCGGGTGTGACCCAAAAACCAAGAAAACAAAAAAAAATGTTGACAATAGTATTGCCTACTCTCTAATATATTCATTAAGATTAAGTAACTTAACATACATAAAAGTGCTTAGAGATGTGTCTGGCAGGGCTAAAGCAACAATTTACCTTATACTCAGCCAACCTGGCTTTGATCCCCAGCATTCCATATGGTCCTCTGAGCCCACCAAGTGTGAAGGGAGGAAGGAAGGGAGAGAGAGAGGGAGGGTGGGTGGAAGAATTTTTGTCACTAAACAAAGCAGAGCCTTTAGGACGGTGTAATCTGCTTTGTT
>PVKC010054229.1:0-10009 GCA_004027635.1 Crocidura indochinensis | reverse complement strand
TTGTAATATTTGTATTTAGATTTATATCACTTTTTATATCACTCTTTAGTGCCCAGAATGGTGTTAGAGTTATTCAAAGTAAAGTGAATCATTCATAAGCAGTGTGGCTTGTAGGTATCCAATTTAAACAGGATGGTAACTAAGAGATGCTTCTATCAGACAGACCACATGCTATGAGAAACAATTTTTCATTTGTTTTATAGAATCATCCCTACAAAATGAACCCTGGTGGAAGCGGATGAGAAGGAGGAAAGACTTTTAAGGATGCCAGAAATCTCTCCATGAAGTCTTATTAAAGATTACGCATTCAATATATATAAAATGCTGAATAGGTAATGTGGCCTGAAACAATTTAATAGTTTTGTTCTTTTGGTGTGCATTAAGCCAGCATCTTACTTTTCTATACCATGCAGGAAGCCCAATGTGAATCTGAGAAAACTGTATGGAGTTTCTGTCACAAAAGGCAATTTCGGACTCTCACAAAGCAAAACATTTCCAAGGCACAATTGTGTCTGGCTTTACCCAATTGGACTCAGTCAGCTATTTCATTGCTACTTGAATCTCTATTAGATATGTTATCTGGAATAGCAACTTTGTGCCATATACTAGTAAACACTTTGTTTTAAATATCTAGAATTAGGGTAAATTATAATCTTTAATATTTATTGCTTAAACTAAGTACAGCATTAAAAATTAGCACTTAATTATTACTGCAAGATATTGTAATTAGATATTACTTTCTATCAATTTGGTCAGCCATCAGGAAAGATTTGCTGGATTTAAGTTTGAATATTGTAATGCTATAGAGACACTAGATTTTAAATACATCTGCTATCTGGACCCCATGATATTAATATCAAATGTTACATGTATTTGAAGTCACATAAAATGCAATTAAGGTAATTCATATCCTATAATCTGAAATCAATACTTTTTTTTACAAAGGAGCAATTTCTTATATATAAAAGTAGAAACAATGATCATTTGCTAGTGATGACAATATATTTTAGACAGGCTTGACAGTTTCTAAGTACTTCAAAAAGCATATATGTATATTCCTTAAATTTGACCTAGCAGATAATTTGTTTATGCTATAATATTAGAAGTATGGTAATTTGTTATATGCTTATGTATTTTTCTGTATTTTCCTGTAATTTGAAACTGTCTTTAATATATTACCAAAAATACCTTTATTTGAGGGACAGAAATAAATGATAAGTATCATGATATGATTTTAGACCATAAATATGCATTTTGTACAAAATTCATGCATATTTCCCATGAATAAAAATTGAATAACTTTATAATTTGACATTGGAAACTCATTTAGTCTGTCGGTGTTTTTTGTTTTTTGTTTTTTGGGTCACACCCGGCAGAGCACAGGGGTTACTCCTGGCTCTATACTCAAAATTGCTCCTGGCAGCTTGAGGTACCATATGGGATGCCGGGATTTGAACCACCCACCATCTGTATGCGAGGCAAATGCCTTACCTCCATGCTATCTCTCCGGTCCCTCTCATTTAATCTTAAACTTATTTCTTATATCTCTATTAGGGCATTTTATTATTACTTATATAAGAACAAATTTAGAATTTAAGATTTATATTGCTCAATAAAATTTTGTCTGTTGTTTTTGAGTCACATCTGGCAAGTGCTCATGGATTACTCCTGGCTCTGCACTCAGAAATCACTTCTGGCAGACTCGGCGATCATACTGAGTGGAAGGAATTAAACTCAGGTAGGCTGTGTGCAAGGCAAAAGCCCTCATTATTATGCTATTGCTCTGGCCACAAATATTTCTATATATTAACACTGTGCTATTATTCACTGTGAGAAAAACAAAAGTGTGAGAAAACAGCAGTGTTTTTCCATGCTAAAATTTGAATGCGTTTGAGAGGAACTGATGTCAAAATTTCATTTTTGGGTAAAACTTACCAAAGATTCTATTTTGTTTTGTATTATTTGATACTAAATTTTTGAAAATTTACTAATTCAACTAACCAATTTTGCTTTATAAAATTTCTTACATATTTATAATTGTCTTCATTAATTTTCTTTATTTTTTTCCATAGGTTTTATATTTGCTAGGCATCTTCCTGCATCTGGTTAACAAATTTACTAATAAAATTTTTTTCAAGTTAGGATTTATATGTCTGTCTATATTATATGACTTTGTAACTCACTCATTCATTTATTATTATAAAATATGAGTGTTCTAAGACTAGGTCTACTAAATTTGTTTATCTTATTTAAATGATAGTGTTATCAATGTGTTTTATTATTTTTCTTGTCTATTTTATTCTATTCTGCTCTGAAATATATAATTTCTGCAATTCCATTAATTTTGCACTTAATTTCTTCTGCGACTTTCTTCTTAAAATATAAAATCAGGTTGTTAGTTAAGCTTTTCTAATATTTACATAATTTTAAACACCATAACCTTACTGTTAAATTTTATTTTGCTACTTCATATGCAATTGATCAATTGATTTTTCAAGAATGTTTGGTTATTTTATGCATATTTGTGAATTGTTCAATTTTAATCCAAAATTCATTTCTAGTTTTATTACACTGTTGTCAGAAACTAAAGGGTATTTAAGATTTAAACTTGCTATGATTCTTCTGTGAACTAACATCTGATCTATTCTGTAGAGTGTTCTGTGTACACTTGAAAATAATGTATTTTATGCTGCTACTGGATAGAATATTACATATATATGTCAATTCATCGTATTTGCTTTAATAATGAATTAAGGTTCATTATATTCCTTATTGGTTTTCTCTGTGCATGATCTATGAGTTGAAGCTTTAGTGTTCATGCAATCAAATTATGCTTTATATCTTTCTACATATCTGTATTTCCTAAATTTATTTTGGTGCTTTTATATTGTATGCATATATATTTACAATAATTGTATGTCATTCTCACTAGTGAGCAGATACCTGATCTGAAAAAATGTAATTTCCAGGACAACTGAACTAAAATTAAAATCTTTCTCTTTCCGTCTTCATTTATGCAGCATTGTATTTCATTTTTGCAATAAAAATTTAGAAAAAATACAAGTAATATATCTTCATCCTTCCATGTATCATTTTTGAAAGTCTTTGTGAATAAAGAACCAGAAGTATTACCAACTTCTCCTTCTGTCCTACATTTTACTTATTATGCAATGTGCTTCAAATATATTAAATTCTAAAGTTTCAAAATTATGATATTATTCTCCATAAATAACATTTGTCTACTATGCATCAGATAAGCAGAAAATGAAGCTATGAAAAGGGAAGAAAATGCAATGTTAAATGCCCCCTAAGATATGAATAGATTGCTCTTTGTTTTAAATCCGCTATCTAGGAGCATGCTTCATTTAAACTATAGAAAGTTTTTTTTTTAACTATCAAAAAAGAATACACACTTTTTTCTTCTAAGAGCCTGGCTAGGCAATAATCTGACTGGAAATTGCCAACAAATGTAACTCTGCAACTTCCTACAACTCTGTTTCCATGGCAACTGGATATCTATTGACAAGAAAGAGTAACATATGGTTGAGTAACAGTCTTACTTCAAGACGCCTAAAATCTATTTACAGGGCCATCACTCTCACTGAGAGAAGTAAGGCACTAAAATCTAAAGGTAGCTTGAATAAAATATTCCTGTAGATGATTGAAAATGTTATATTATGTAAACAAAATAAAATTTTTGGAATTTAATGTGTTTTAGACTGCTTATTTTTTAAATCAATATAAATTATTAGATAGTTTATTTACAAACAAATGTGTTTTGTAATTTTTCACTTACCTCACTTTTTATTCAAAAGTTCTGTATTTCTTGGCATACGTTCCACAGATTTTCTTCTAAGCTTCTTTGCAAAAAATTGTTTTTTAATAATATACTTATTTAAGCACTATGATTGCAAACATGTTTGTAGTTGAGTTTCAGTTATAAAAAGAACACCCCCACCCTCATTAGTGCAAACTTCCTACCACCAATGACCCCTATCTCCCTCCTCCCTCACCTCTTGCCTGTATCCAAGACAGGCATTATACTTCGTTCACTCACTACTACTGTCATGATAGTTGTTTGTGTAGTTATTTCTCTAACTGCACTCACTACACTTTGTGATGAGCTTCATATTGTGAGCTGGTCCTTCCAGCCCTCATCTCTATTGTCTCTGGGTATTATTAAAATAATGTCTTTTAATTTCTTAAATTCCATAGATAAGTGAGACTATTCTGTGTCTATCTCTCTCCCTCTGACTTAATTTCACTCATCATAATAGATTCCATGTGCATCCTTGTATAGGAAAATTTCATGATTTCATCTCTCCTGATGGCTGCATAATATTCCACTGTGTATATTTACCACAGTTTCTTTAGCCATTAATCTGTTGAGGGGCATCTTGGCTGTTTCCATGAATTGCTATATTCATGCAATGAATATAGGTGTGAGGAAGGCATTTTTGTATTGTTTGTGTGTGTGTGTGTGTTCTTAGGATATTTGCCTAGGAATGGTATAACAGGATCATACACAAAAGCAGTTTTATTTGCAGTTTTATGAGGAATCTTCATATTGTTTTCCATAAAGGTTGTACTAGATGACATTCCCACCAGCAGTGAATGAGAGTTCCTTTCTCTCCAAATCTCAACCAGCACTGGTTGTTCTTGTTCCTTATGATTTTTGCCATTCTCTGTGGTGAGATGGTACCTCACTGTTGTTTTGATTTACATCTCCCTGATGATTAGTGATGTAGAACATTTTTTTCATGTGCCTTTTGACCATTTGTAATTCTCTTTGAGAAAGTGTCTGTTCATTTCTGCTCTTCATTTTTTTCATGGGGTTAGATATTTTTTTTCCTGTTAAGTTGTCAGTACCTTGTATATCTTAGATATTAGCCCTTTATCTGATGAGAATTGGATGAATCATTTTTTTTTCCATTCTGTGGATGCCCTTTGTGTTCTAGACACTGTTTCCTTTGAGGTGCAGAAGCTTCTCAGCTTATTATATTCCCATTTGTTTATATCTGTTTCCACTTGTTTGGAGAGTGCTGTTTCCTCCTTGAAGATGCCTTAAGTCTCAATGTCATGGAGTGATTTACCTACATGTTGTTTTATATACTTTATTGTTTCTCATCTTATATCAAGTTCTGTAATCTATTAGGGTTTTACCTTTGTACATGATGTTAGATGGAGGTTCGAGTTTGCTTTTTAGCATGTGGCTGACCAATTGTTCCAATACCACTGTTGAAGAGGGTTTTCTTACTTTATTGTATAGTTTTACCCCATTTTCAAAGATTAATTGACTGTATGTCTAGGGACATGTGAAGTTTATAAAAATATTCTGCACACATTTTCTAAGTATTGAATATTTATGCAATGAAATATGCTATTTGGATAATATTTATATGTAAGTAAATTCATTAAAATACTAGGTGACTTGGCCCAAAATGTTATGACTGTTCTTTTGTTCTCATCATTTTTTTTTGTTTTTGGAGGAGACCCAGTGACACTCAGAGGTTAATCTTGGTTATGCACTCATAACCTGCTCCTGGTTTAGGGGACCATATGGGATGTTGGAGGATCAAACAGTGATCCATCATAGGCTAGTGTGTGCAAGGCAGATGCCTTACTGCTTGCACCACCGTGTAAATTCTAAACTTTGAGTAATGTAAAACTGAAGTTACCTAACTATGTAATTTATACCATTATACACGAATAGATAAATGAATAATATCAGCAGCATCAGGAACCAAACTCCCCCTGGGAAATTCAATACTGCTCTGGCACCATTATGCTCCAGTTTTGATATCCTGACAATAAGGAAATCGCAACCACTTGATCTAAGAGCAGGTTGTCTTACCTCATCACCTAACAATAGGATGAAATCAGAAGACACTTCATCCTTTGATTTGTGCAAACACCAGGATCGCAAACTACAGAAAACTGATTTTGAAAATCATGACTGAGCAGATTCTCCTAGGAAAATAAGAAGACCCTAGCATTGAATTTGGCCTATGATCTGTACAACAACCAAGAGCTCTAATTCCAGAAGTCTAACTGTGACAAATGCCACTGAGCAGAACTTCTGGAAACATAATGAAAGACTCTATCCTAGGGGTCGTTATAGGGTCAGTGCAAAAACCAAGACCACCAATTACAGAAAATTGATTAAAACAACAGGGATGGAACAGAAATTCTACAACCATAAGGTAAGACTCTATCTTAGGCTTCATCCTACGACCTGTGCAAATACCAAGACCTCTCGTTACAGAGTGCTAATTTTATCATCCACGACTGAGCGGGAAGTTTCCTTGCAGCATAAGAAGTCCTGGGGGAGTGAAAAAGTGCATACATAGAGTGGGCAGAGAAATCCTGTATCTTTTAGTCCAAGGGAACTCCCTTTTAATCTCCTCAATATTTATTGTGCCTGTGGGGAAAAAAAGCACAATTTTTTTCTCTATTTTTTTTCGTGCTCGTGATTATTGTTTCGTAGTTGACTTTATTGCTGTGGTGGTTTTGTTTTGTTTTGTTTTTTTTGTATCTGGTTTCCTTTTTTTTCTGTTTGATTTTGTTATTTTTATTGCTGTCATTGTGGTTTTGGTTTTTGTTTGTTTGTTTGTTTTTCTGTTTCTTTTTTGTATTTTTGTCTTTCTGTCATGTTTTTCTTCCTCGTTTCCTTCCTTCTTTCAAATTGAGTCAATGGACTCCTCAGTTTTTTTGTTTGCTTGCTTATTGCTTTATGTTGTTTGCTCATTTTTCCTTTCCTTTCTGTTTTTTTGTTTGTGTTTTTGTTATTGTTTTTGGGCCACACCCATTTGTTGCTCAGGGGTTACTCCTGGCTATGTGCTCAAAAATCACTCCTGGCTTGGGGACCATATGGGATACCGGGGGATCAAATGTGGTCCTTCTTAGGCTAATGCTTGCAATACAGATGCCTTACTTTTAGTGCCACCACTCAGGCCCCTTTGCTTTCCATTTTTTTCTTTTTATTTTAATTTTTCTTTCCTTTTCAAACAGATCCAAATAATCTGAATCATCTTGTTTGGCCTTATAGATTGAGAAAAACAAGTGGATGGTACCAAGACCAAACAGTCATGTGAACATTGAGTAGAAATTTAAAAAATGATCAGACTTAAACATCAAATCTAAAGCCAAGGACAACAGAATCGACACCCAATCTACAAAAAGCTAGACACAGAAAGGACCACTTATATTAGCAGCCTGGAGGGCACAGGAGAGGGATATAGGATGCATGCTGGGGACAGGGGTGGAGGGAGGACAATAATGGTGGTGGGAATTCCCTTGATTCAATGTCACTATGTACCTAAAATATTACTGTGAAATATCTATAATTCACTTTGGTTACAATAAAATTATTGAAAAAATAATAATTTGGTGATATTTACATAATTTTTGATTGAAATGTTTGCTCCTCTAGAAAAGAAATGATTGATTTGTTTATAGTTTATTACAAAAATTAGATTATAAATAAATTTTATTATTATTTTATTGATGCAGTTATGTTTATGTAATTGATTAAAATATATCTATATATACTGTATAACTAAAATAAATCATTGGATATACATCAGAGGCCATCTCTGTGAATTATTTTGAATTTGGGTTTTTCTGTTTTTGAATAATATGTATTTCAAATTCTACAAGTATAAAATACGTTGTATTTTTAATTTTTTTTTGTTTTTAGGCCACACCCAGTGATGCTCTTGGCTTAATACTGGCTATGTGCTCAGAAATCGCTCCTGCCTTGAGAGACTCTATGGAACGCCAGGGGTTCGAACCATGGTCCATCTTAGGCTAGTGTGGGCAAAGCACTCTGGCCCCTATTTTTAATTTAAGTATTCTAGAAAAGGTGAAATGGTTGAGTTGGTATTTAATTGTGCTACTTAGTGATATTAAATTAGGCAACCTGTTAACATATACTATTGTAGTCAAAAAGTGTCATTGGGGGCCAGAGAGATAGCATGGAGGTAAAGCGTTTGCCTTCTTGCAGAAGGATGGTGGTTCAAATCCAGCATCCAATATGGTCCCACGAGCCTGCCAGGAACTATTTCTGAGCGTAGATCCAGAATTAACCGCTGAGTGCTGCTCGGTGTGACCCAAACCACACCCCCCAAAAGGGTCATTGAAGTGGACAACCTATTAGCATATCCTTTTCTAGTAAAAATAATCCTTCGAATAAAAATTCGAGAGGCTTTATCATCTACAAACTGCATAAAATGCATATTTGACTTCACTAATAACAAAATGTCTTGTTTTCATAAAAGGATAAACATAAAATCAATTATTCTACTAGTTGATGTCAAAATAAAGAATGAAATAGAATTTCTATTCTCTGCTCTATTAATAATATCAAACAATGCTTGCCATTCAAAATCCACATATTATTGAAAAATTTCCTATTTTAATCTGAGTTTACTGTTTTGAAAAATTAGCATTTTCTTCAAATGATCATTAATGTTTTGTTTAACTCAGTTGGAATGTGATTTAACTTCAAATTTAAACATTTTGCAGGAGAAGAAATGTAAATTTCAGCATTTCTTACCATTAAAGCTTACTATTTTGCATACTGTTTTCCTTAAAATATATGTAGATTAGATTTGAGTAGGTTATAACATAATGAAAATTATAAATACTTTTAAAATAAAAATATAAAGATTATGTGAAGACAAATTATTTAGATGAGCAGTGTTTAATAAAAATCTGTATCTAAAGACACATAAAATACATTTATACACACAGAACATATGCCCCTATAATAATATTTATTAAATCTTAAATAATGTATATACTTAGATTCTAATTCAAATCTTAATGTTACCTCCTCTTTGCAGACCTTCTGTCCAATTAAAGGAGACATGCATATATGTACTCTTTTGTACTACAAAATAGAGTAGCCAGAAGGACTATTTTGCTACTGAGTACTGGAAAGATGTTTTGACAGCTAAGTATTTGTGCATTATTTAAGTTTTTAATTTTGATATAATTAATCTCATGCAGTGAATATTGGACAGCACACTTTTAGACTACTCAAAATAAATGTGTTAATGACCTTCAAATTACGCTTTATAATGCAAGGCTAGCTATAAACTATTCTTAACTAATCATGTATGTATCAGCTAATAAGGTAAAATTCTAATGTAGATTATCATACTTAAAAATGGTCACATTGTTTACTTTAAACTTGCAACTTGTACATTTTATTTTTGTGTTCCTGTTATTCAATAAAATATTTTCTTAGTCTAAAAAGTAAATAATTTAAAATATGTTAAATAAGATTTTCATATTATACATATAATATTTTGTGAATATTTGTAAGAGAGTATTTTTGGTCTATATATATGGAATTTAAAAATCCAGAAAAGCTGGGGCTGGCAAAGTGGCACTAAATGTAAGGTGTCTGCCTTGCAAGCGCTAGCTAAGGAAGGACCGCTGTTTGATGCCTGAAGTCAGGGGAGAGTTCTGAGCACTTAGCCAGGAGTAACCCTTGAGCATCAAACAGGTGTGGCCCGAAAAACCAAAAAAAAGTTAAAAATACAGAAAAATTATATGGATAATGAGACTTACAATTTTTCAGCAATATTATAATTCAAGGCCTTATATTTTCAAAATGTTCATTTTTGAAATACATCCTACTTTCTATTAAAATAGGATTTTTGAAGCAGTGAATGATTTTATAAAACTTCATTTGAAATTAATTTAGATTTTTTTATTAAATTCATATCAATGATTTTAAGACAGCAGGTGGTTGCTTGTCAGTACACTTCTTATCAAGACGCACTAATCAGTAATTAGAAATATAAGTTCCTCAGGGGCTGGACAGTGACGCTGGAGGTAAGGTGTCTGCCTTGCCTTGTGCTAACCTAGGACGGACCGTGGTTCGATCCCCCGGTTCCCCATATGGTCCCCCGTGCCTGCCAGGAGTGACTTCTGAGTGAATAGCCAGGAGTAACCCCTGAGCATCACCGGGTGTGGCCCAAAAAAAAAAAAAAAAAAG
>PVKC010054228.1:0-10006 GCA_004027635.1 Crocidura indochinensis | reverse complement strand
GAAAGAGGAAGGGGGGCAGGTGGTCATTTTCTTTATTTAAAATTGGCGGGTCATTTCCTGGGGCTGAGGGAGAAGAGAAATGGGTGAAGGTGCTTGGAAAAATACAAATTTATAATGGTAAGATGAATAAGTCTAGGAACTATAGTAAACTACATTATATTGTCTACTTGAAAGTTGCCAAGACAAGCAAAGTTTCAATATTCTCAAGCAAAAAGGAAGAAATGATGTGACAGTCATTTTGCATATACACATATGCCATGTTTTCACTTGTACCTCTAACACTAACATGACATAAGATGGCAATACTATTTTATCTCAGTAAAACTGAGGGGACAAAACAGAAAGACATTCACTTGCCTCTTCTCTGTGGCTGCTTTCACAGCAAAAACAGAGGTGAATAATCTTGACTGAGATAAGGGTTGCCCCAAATAGAACAATATTAATTATCTGGTCTATTATCCCCAAAAGTTTGCTGACTCCAGGTTTAAGCCAGTGCGTTTGTTTTTTTTTTTTTTTTTTTTGGTTTGTTTGTTTTGGTTTTAGGCCACACACAGTGATGCTCAGGGGCTACTCCTGGCTATGTGCTCAGAAATCACTCCTGGGACACCAGGGGATCGAACCACAGTCCGTCTTAGGTCAGCGCATGCAAGGCAAATGCCCTACCACTTGTGCCACTTTTTCAGCCCTAAGTCAGTTCTTTTTAACCTTTAGTGTTCAGCACAATCACCTAAAGATTCCATTTAAACATAGATGGGGAGATTGTACAGTGGCTAAGGCACTTTCCATACATGCAGCTGACCCCAGATCCATCCAGGTATTATATGTAGTCCCCTGAGCATTTTCATGGGTGACTCTTGAGGACAGAACCACTAATGTACTGCTGAGTACCAATGGGGATGGTCCAATCACCCCCCATAAAAATGGGCAATAAAACAGAAATTTCTATGAATAGCCCCAGAATTTCTGAAGACCCTATTTGGGTCCTACTAAATCTGCACTTCCATCCTTGTAATGATTCCCAAGTTAGTAACTGCCCTTTATGTGTTCTCAGTAGCAGAGAATCCTCAGTCTAAATGGAGATGAACTCCAGAGTACCATGTCCTCTATAGTAGTCTGCAACAATGTCTTGCTCTGCACATTGAGGGTTGAGTGTTCTCTCCTGAACTCCCAGATATTTGGAAAGAAGCCACAGAACCAAAATAAGACCATAAAAGATGTAATAAATAATATTTTTAAATAAGGAAAGAAGAAAAAGGTAAAATCAATCACCTAAAGACACACCTTATATATCTGGAAAACAAACAACAAAGGAACCCAAACATAAGAAGAAAAGAAATAATAAAAATCGGAGTAGACCTCAAATATTACTTGAAAGAATTATAATTCACTTTGACCACAATAAAAATTACAAAAGGACAAAAAATAATATAAAATAAATATAACTTTATAGATTAAAAAAAACAGTAGAAACCAATGCTATAGAAACGAAAAAACAATACAAAGACTCCATAAAACAGGAATTTTTTTTTTATTTTTAAGACAAACCATTGGTAAAACTCCCACGGGGGGGGGGAGATAAAATGCCCCTTGGTGACCCCTCTTCATTTATTTCACTTTACCATGGACTTTTGCTTGCCACCAGATTTGGTTCCTGAGAAATTCCCCGATTGAGGACACTTCCTGATAAGGGACTGTTGGGAGCCATCTTCCCTAGACTCCAAAAAACCAAATCACAGGTTGAAGCTGAGACCCGGATCTTACCTCTTCCCAGCCTATTTCAAATGATTCAAAGAGTACTTGTAAATTTCCTTTGAATATTTATTTTAGATATGCCCCTTAAATAGGCATAACCATTATCAAATATCTTCTCAAGTAGCAGCAATTTCCCCTATCCTTGGGTTCCATTCAATACAGTATACTAGTAGACAAATCTCTGTTCAGAGGACATGTAAACAAAGGGCCCTGGGGACTGTAGGTTTTGACACCTCGGTCCCCTACATGTATCAGTAATTACCTGTGGCATTGTCCCCTTTGTATAGGCACATCAGAATGGAAAAAGTTAACAGGTGCAAAGAAGTTCTTATCTATTAGAGATGGGAATATAAAATTTTTTATACTGCAGTGGGACCTCGCACCCTAAACATTTGGCAAAATGACTTGGCTTAGACTCCAGTTGATTAGATGTTAACCATTCACCATTGAACCAAGGCTACCACCTAAGGAAACAAACATGGTTTCCCACACCAGTGCCAGGAACATAACTCTTACCAAAAAGATCCCACTACTGCCAGGGCACTGACTAACTCCAAAGACAGTTCTTCTATCACCCTGACAATCGGGCAATAGCAACAATCTGCTTTAAGGGCGGGATTCTCTACAATGCTAATTGATGGTGAAACGGAACCAGAAGGCACTACACACCATCTGATCTTCAACTCAGTACCTGTGCAGAAACCAGGATCTATAACTACAGAAACCTGACAGCAACAATTTTAGGACAAAGGTGTTTATTTCCAATTTCTTCATATTTTGTTGTGTCTATGCAAACAATAATTGACACACACACACAAACACACACACTGTGTGTGTTTATTTCCCATCTCTAAAAAAAAAAATGGGGGAGCATACTAAATCTTCAGCTATTGTATTAAGAACTTTATTGGTGATACAATAATTTTCACAAATATAACTGCTAATGAACTATCTCCCCTTTTTTCTTTTTTCTTTTTTTTTTTTTGCAATTTTCTATTCTCTTTCTATCTCTTAATACCTTTGCTTTCTGTCATCCTGAAACAAATGTATTATGATCAGTCATGTCACCTATGTGATATATTTTCTTTAAATAAATTTTAAAAATTTAAAAATTAGAAAAAAAGGACAAAGCATTGGTAAAACTCCCATGGAAAAAACAGATAAAGTGCTCAAATAAATCAGATCAGAAATGAAAGGGGAGAAATTATAACAGAGCCCACAGAAATCCAAGACATCATGAGAGCTTATTAGAAACAACTGTACTGGGGCCGGGCGGTGGCGCTGGAGCTAAGGTGCCTGCACTAACCTAGGATGGACCGCGGTTCGATTCCCCGGTTCCCCATATGGTCCCCCGTGCCTGACAGGAGCAACTTCTGAGCAAATAGCCAGGAGTAACCCTGAGCGTCGCCGGGTGTGGCCCCCCCCCAAAAAAAAAACCAAAAAAAAAAAAAAAGAAACAACTGTACTCTTAAACTAGAGAATGTAGAAGAAATGGACACATTCCTAAAAATATAATCTCCCAAAACTCAATAAGGAAGAAGTAGTTAGCCTAAACAGGCCCATCACAAGAAAGAAAATTGAAACAGCAATTAAGAATCTCCCCAAGAATAAAAGTCCAGAACCAGATGGGTTTACAGGCCAGTTTTATCTAACATTCAGAGAATTGCTACCATTGATCTTTAAACTCTTCCAAAAACTAAAGAGACAGTTAATATCCTCCTTAATATCTTCTATGAAAATAAAATACGCTGATTCCCAAAGCTGACCAACATATTATCAAGAAAGAAAACTACAGACCAATCTCACTGATGCGCATTAATGCAAAAGTCCTCAACAAAATCTTAGCGAACTGAATTATACTGTTTTATACTTAATAATAATAATACTTAATACAGCATGATTAAGTAGATTTCATCCTCAGGGTACAAGGATAGTTTAATATATACAAATCAATCAATATTATATGCCATTAGTAAAAGGAAAGATAAAATTATGTGATCATATCAATTGATGTAGAGAAAGCATCTGACAAGACCCAACACCCATTCATGATTAAAACTCTCAACAAAATAGGTGTGGAAGGAATCTTCCTCAAAATAATAACAGCTATCTATAAAAAGCCCATTGCCAATGTTATTCTTTATAATTTTTCTTTTCTTTTTCTTTTTCTTTTTTTTTTTTTTTTGGTTTTTGGATCACACCCGGCAGTGCTCAGGGGTTACTCCTGGCTCCATGCTCAGAAATTGCTCCTGGCAGGCACAGGGTACCATATGGGGCACCGGGATTCGAACCGATGACCTTTGCATGAAAGGCAAACGCCTTACCTCTATGCTATCTCCCGGGCCCCGTCAATGTTATTCTTAATGGTGAAAAACTGAAAACATTTTCACTGAGGTCAAGAGCAAGTCAAGGATGCCATGTCTCCACTCTTATTTAACATAGTATTAGAAGTTCTAGCAATAGCAATTAGGCAAGAGAAGGAAATCAAAGAAATCCAAATTAGAAAAGAGGAAGTCAAATGATCTCTATTTGCATATGACATGATGATAAACATTAAAGACCCAAAAGAGTTTGCAGAAAAGCTCCTAGAAACAATAAACCAATACAGTGAAGTGGCTGGCTGCAGAGTCAATACACAAAAATCAATTGCATTACTTCATAAAAATAATGACTCAGAGGAGAAAAAGATCAAAGAGTCTACCATTTACAATAGTGTCAAAGAGAAATAACTACACCAACAGCTATGACAATAGTAGTGAGCGAGAGAAATAGATTGTTTGTCTCAAAAACAGGGAGTAGGGGAGGAAGGAGATGGCATTGGTGGCAGGAAGATTGCACTGGTGACGGGGGCGGGGCGTGTGTGTGTGTGTGTGTGTGTGTGTGTGTGTATTTTTTTTTTTTGGTTTTGGTTTTTGGGTCACACCCGGCACCGCTCAGGGGTTACTCCTGGCTCTATGCTCAGAAATCGCCCCTAGCAGGCACAGGGGACCATACGGGATGCCAGGATTTGAACCACCATCCTTCTGCATGAAAAGCAAATGCCTTATCTCCATGCTCTCTCTCCAGCCCCATGTGTGTGTGTATTTTTTATGCCTGAAACCCAACATGTATGAGACCTGGAGTTTGATGCCTGATACTATATTTTATCCCTGATACACTGGAATTGGTCTTGAAAAAAAAATAGTGTCAAAAACTAAAGTAACTAGGGAATCAATTTAACAAAAAATTGTAAGAGGCCTATACCATGAAAACTTTAATAACACTTAAGAGAGAAATTGAAGAATTAAGAAAATGGAAAAACATTCCATGCTCATGGGTCAAAAGAATCAATGTTATCAAAATGACTATCTTACCTAACCTACTATATAGATACAATGCAATCCCTATTCAAAATCCAGACATTCTTCAAGTACTTAGGAAGTCTATTATAAAGTCTGTGTGAAACCATACAAGACCCAAGATAGCCAAAACCATACTGAAAAACAAGAAATTGAGAGGCATCTCATTACCTAAATTGAAGCTCTACTACAAAGTCCTAGTGGTCAAAACAGCATGGTATTGGAACAAAGAGATTTTCAGACCAATGAGTAAAAATAGCACATCCAGTGACACCCTCAAATCAATTAATCTTTAACAAAGTAGCTGAGAACATGAAATGGAATAAAGACAGCTTCCTCAACAAATGGTGTCAGGACAATTGGGTAATCATGTGTGAGAAATTAAAGATCAATTCATATCTCACACCTTACACAAAAGCCAATTCAAAGTATATCAAAGACTTTGAGATCAGGTCTTGATCCATATATGACAATAGTACTAAAATCCATAAAGTACATTGAGGAAAACATGGGCAGAACACTCTAAGGAGTCTTCAATGAAAGGATACTAATGGTAAGGACTATAAATAAAATCTGAATAAATAAAACTACATCAAACTAAAAGTTTCTGTATGGCAAAAGAAACATGGAGTAAAATTAGCTGAGTGAGAGAAAATATTTCACTCAACACATTAGATAAAGGATTGATATCTAGAATATACAAAATACTCACAAAGTTCAACACCACAAAATCTAAAAACTCCATTAAAAATGGGGGAGAAGGGGTCAGAGTGGTGGCACAGGGCATAAGGTGTCTGCTTTGTGCATGCTAGCCAAGGACAGACCATGGTTCGATCTCCTGGCATCCCATATGGTCCCCAAGCCAGGAGAGATTTTTGAGTGCATAGCCAGGAGTAACCCATGAGTGTCACCAGGTGTGGCTGGAAAAAATGGGGAGAGAAAATGAACAGACACTTCTAAGACAAAGAACAACAGATGACCAACAAGCTCATAAAAAAAATGTTCATCATCACTTGTCTTTAGGGAAATTCAAATCAAGACAACAATGAGATATCATCTTATATCCATTAGATTGACACATATCAAAAATACTGGGAACAGGGGCCAGAGAGATAGCATGGCGGTAGGGCATTTGCCTTGCATGCAGAAGGACGGTGGTTCAAATGCTGGCATCCCATATGGTCCCACAAGCCTGCCAGGAGCGATTTCTGATACATATACTGGGAACAGTCTGTGTTGGCAGGGCTACGGTGAGAAGGGAACTCTCATCCACTGCTGGTGGGAATGCTTCCTGGTCCAATTCCTATGGAAAAAAGTATGGAGGATTCTCAATAAATTCAGAATTGAACTGCCCTGTGACCCAGAAATCCTATTTTTGGGTAACTATCTGCAGGACAGAAAACATTCATCCAAAAGGATGTATGCGCAACACTTGCAGCACTCAATACAATATCTAAGAATTGAAATCAACCTAGATATTCAACAATAGATAAGTGGATCATAAAGATGTTGGGGCCCGGGAGATAGCATGGAGGTAAGGCGTTTACCTTTCATGCAAAAGGTCATCAGTTCGAATCCCGGTGCCCCATATGGTCCCCCGCGCCTGCCAGGAGCAATTTCTGAGCATGGAGCCAGGAGTAACCCCTGAGCACTGCTGGGTGTGACCCAAAAACCAAAAGAAAAAAAAAAGATGTGGTACATGTATAAAATGGAATATAACATAGCTATAAGGAATGATTCAATAATGCAATTTGCTGCAACATGGACAGAACTGGAAAATATTATGTTAAATGAAGTAAGCCAGAAGAAGGGTAACTACAAGATGATATCATTTATATGTGGCATTAGAATAGCTGCATAAAGAGATGCAATGCAGGTTGTTGAGAATACACAAGGCCCCAGAGTATAGTGATAAGAAGGAAAGAAATTGAGTGGAGGGGGAGAAATACAAATATGAAAGGATGCGGGACAGTGGTAAAGGAGTCTCAGGTGCATTGATGTAAAGAAAGGACAGAACAACAATGGAATTATGAGACCTAAACTTTAAGATATAATATAAAATATATTTATAATTATTTTTATAAATTAAATCTTAATCATATTAAATATAAAAATTATATAATATATTTTATTAATATAATTATGCATTATGTTGATATATTATATTAAATATGCTATATTTAATATATAATAAATATGTTATTTTAATTGTATGTTAAAATATAAAATATATGTTATATTTTTATGTTATATTAAAATATAAATAATATAAAATACATATGAAATTTAAGATACAATATAAAATGAGCTTATTATGCTGGCAGCCTGGGGCAGATGGTGGTACTTGAGATACACTCTGGGAACAGTGGTGGAGGGAGTGGACACTGATAGGAATGTTCCTGAAACAAATGTCCAAAACCCAACTATAAATAACTATTAATCACAATGATTCAAAAAAAAATTAGAGTTGGAGCTGTAGGACATTTACTTTGTACAAGGTCAACAGAGGTTGGATCCCAGCACCCCAAATGGTCCCTGAACTCTCCACAAGTACTCCCTGAACATGGAGCCAGAATTAAGCCCTGCCTGAGAGTTGCTGGGTAGGCCCCAAAACCAAAACCAAGCAAAACCAAAAGGAACAAGTGAAACCTTCTGAATTGGGGATCATGATCTAGATATCCCAACTAGCTATCTGTAAGTCCAAAGGCATCAACTTCCTAGGAGAAGAAATCACCAGTGCAAAGACTGGTTGAAGTTTCACCAATCACTTCTTGACAAATTTTCTATCAATCTGAGCTCATTTGCATACAAAGAGCCTGAATGAGGCCTTTGAATACAAGTTGTGTTCCCAGCAGGCAGCCAATTTGAGCACAGAGCTTTAGTGCTTCCCTGGTCCCCTTCCTTCTTGGAGAGCTAAAGCCCTAAATATATTGTTTCCTGTGTTGCAACTCAACTTGACTTCTAGTTCTATGAAGGGAGTTTCAAATTTCTGTTTCAGGGTTCAGATTGCTACTTCACTGTGACCTTGTGTAAGCCAGTTTACCTCTCAAAATCTCTGGATATAATAAAATGCTCTTATCTACTTTGCACGGCTATTGTACACAGCAAATGAGAAATGCTAAGCAAACTATCCCATCAGTGTTAACATTTCATAAACTAGAATCCTATTGTTCTTCTGTTTTATTGCTAGCGACCCACTGCATTGTATCATTGCAATTATTGATAACCCAAGCAGTTCTAAGCAGATGTTATGAGCTGAGAAAATGGCTTTGCCCAGGAAGAATTAATAAAACATTAATAAAAACCATCTCTGATTGAAAGGAAGGCCTTTCACCCATTGAGCAGCTTCAGGCATTATACTGCATTCAAAGGTAAATATTTGTCTTCATTCTTGGCAGAAAATAAGTGTGTGGGACAACCCAGTGGTGTTGAGAGATGCAACTTGCCAATCTGGAAGGGAAAAACAAGCCCTGTCTGTGCCCCTGCTAAAGAATATGAATTCTACCCCCCAATAAAGCCTGAACCAGGTAAGAAGGTAGGGGTCCTTGGAGCACCTTCTATTGAATTGCTCTACAGGGAGCCAAGCACTGGGGACAGCTGCCCACAGAGGAAAACTTCAGAAACTCAGCCAGCTGACTTTAGACTCCAAAGAACCATTCCCTGCTAACAGTGTTGGCAACAGTGCAGGTCAGAATGAAAGTCATTGCAGAGAGTGGCAGCCCAATATAGCTCATTATTGTCCCCTCTAGTGACTTCTACTCCCCAGAGGCTCCAGAACTGCTGTTGGCTGGCTGGCTGGCCCATCAACTCAATATTTCTTTTGGAACTTCACCATTTTCTTTCTGGTGGAGGTTAACCAAAGGTGGAGGCCTACTGCTTCTTTCAGCAGTTCTTTCCAAGCCAACTGAACTTATGAATGACAAGATAGCAGACAACCTGTCCAAGTGGTTTATGCTGCTGGTTTCCTGACTCAAAGTAAAGGACAGACATGCACTGGGCCTGCCATGCTCCCCTGAAGCCCAGATGCATTAGTGCCAATGTTTATAGCCCCTTGCAGCTTGGAAATTGCATTGTTTGCTCTTGGATCGCCCAGAACTCAGATGTACTTCTTTGGGGGCTCTTGGCTGATGTCAAACTCAAATTCTAGCAGCCAGTTGCAAGAAGGCTTAGTCCCCACCAGGACATTGGTGGCCTTGAGGAAGCAGGAATTGTCTGGCCCACATGGATTAGCTTCCTTCTCTAGTCTTGCTAAGGAGGATGACATTTGGAGGCACTCACCAGGGTTTTTTTCCCTAACCATGCAAGTGCTCTCAGCCAGACTCCTATTTTTTTATAGAAATTGTTTTCTCTCCCTTGGAATGAAAGAATCAGGAATATCACTGGTTTTTGTTCTACCTCCAGATTACTTTAGGAAACTACTTACTGCCCTATGGCCTATGTTGCCTCTTCTCAAAAATGAAGGATCTAGGCTAAATACTTCAAAGATCTGGGATACAAAGATTCCGTGGATGAGGCCCAGAGCTTGATCTCTGAAATCACATGAAACACCCTGGTAGTCAGAGCATCCTTGGACACTGAGCATTCCTGGACCCTGAGCACTGAGCTGTTACTGAGAATATCCCCCAAGCCTATTGGGAGGGCTCCTCCCCAAAAAACCAAATAAATAAAAATGGTAAATTAGGAGGAGTATTAGGGAGATAACTTATGGCTGGGCTCATGCTTTGCAGGCAAGAATGCCTAGGTTTGATTCCCCAGTGTCTCAATGCTTCATCATTGCCTTAGCACTGTAGGGACTGACCCCAAAACAAAACATAAGGAGATAGAGTGTAAAGGAGGGCAAGTGAGAAAAGGGTAGAAAGAATCTGAGAGAAAGAAAGAAGAGGGGGAGAAAGAGAGAAAGACTAAGTTTTGCATTA
>PVKC010054227.1:0-10015 GCA_004027635.1 Crocidura indochinensis | reverse complement strand
AAATAGACTAGCATGTTTCTTTTCATTTTTTTCTTAAATAACTTTATGGCATATATTGTAATTTGGTAATAAGATACAGTTAATCAAAATATGATGAACATGTTAGACAATTACATTCCCAACAAAGGCACCTAAAAACTAAACTGTAATGACTTTTGAACAACTTCGTGGATATTTTTGTTTAGAGACACATTGGAACATATTAATAGCATTATTACTCTAATCATTTAGCATGATTCAACCCAGTTTTCACCTCATTTTAGAATGCACTTCTCCTATATCACATAATGCAGGTTCCTATGCTTATGAAATCCAGTGGAACCTCTTTTCTCCACATATTCTATGTTCACAGAGTCAGCCATAGACTGGAGGTGTGTTTTATAGGCATCAGAATTTAAGTGGAATCAGATGCTCCCTGTCCCTGGGCAGTTTTGCTCTGCCTTGGAGGCCTCTGAGCACCATTGGGTGGTCATAGTGGATCCCCTGGACCCCTGGTTGGCCCTAAGCATCCATCCCAGTTGGCAAGTGTTGCTGAGAAAGGTGCCAAGCCCCTGAGCATGAAAGACTCCTGAAATCTAAAAGTGAAATCCAGGAAGTTATTTATCCAAATCCTCATGAATTATGAGCCAAGGACTATTTGGGACTCAGGAAAGAATACATATGGAAAGACCTCATTATTCACTCTCAGTCGTGGGTCGTGGCATAAGTTCAGCCATCCCTGAATACACATGATCTTAATGAACATATGGCTCTTATCCACCTTTATTTAATTCAGCTTTTTGCCAACTACCAACAAATTGCTTTCATCCTTAACTGACTTGGGGTGGCTGTGCCAGGAATAGAGTCCAGGAAAGCATGTTTAGCTCCTCCTTCACCTTTTAATTCGCAGGAAGTCAAGCCACTCAAGCTTTGGTTTTATTCATTTCTTTTGTTTTGTTTTGAGGCCATACCCAGGGATCTCTCCTGGCTGGGCTCCAGGGACCATATATAGTGCTAGGAATTGAATCTGGGTCAACAACTGCAAGGCAAATGCTTTACCTGAGGTATCTTTCTAGCCCTATATTATTCATTTCTATCTTTTTCCTCTTTCTGATCCCTTTCCCCTTGATTATGATCACACATATATATGTAAGTACTTTCTCTCGCTCGCTTGCTCTCACTCTTTCTCCTTCTCCCTTCTATAAACCTTCACTCCTGCATGTCAAGTGCTGAGACCATCAGCTTGCAAAGGTGACACTGGTGCAATAGACCATCTAATCTGACCCCCTCATTTCCACCTCCCTGAAAACTTCTTCCAGATCTTTTAATGCCTCCGCCATTTAATCTCATGTCCTTCGTAGACCTTTGTCCACCTCATCCAGTTTCCACAGAGACCCGAGACATGTGCTTCCTGCTAGAGCCACAGGGGTAGACAACCCTGGTGGATTCCACAGTTCTCAGAGGATGCGCAAAAGCTCCTGTTCTCCTAGCAGCAGGAGTTGCCCGAGTGGGATGGACATGCTGCTGCTTAGAGCGCAGCCCTTGAGTCCCTCTGCTGGACTCTGAGGGTCACAACACCTTCCTCAGAAGAAATTAAACTCAGAATCTTTAGCAAATCCAGGACGCTTGCAACAAGAATCAAAGATTCTTCTATAGAATGGCAAACTTGACCCTGGAACTAACAATTTAGATATTAGTATAATCCATACTTACACACACCTCATTATTTAGAAGAACGTATGAGTCTCATTTGCTCTGCTGGGGCTGAGCAGAGAAGAGCCCAGGCTTCTACTAGGAAGCCATTTTCTCCCTGGTTTCTTCCCTCATTGTTCATCCTCTCATACACAGACACACACATGCTACACAGGCTCAAACATACACACACTGACATCACTTAGTACTCCAGTCCCAGGGGTTTCAGGCAATAAATCATAACATCAAGCAGATCCTAAAAGCAAATTCCAACCCAAAAAAATGCCATCTGGGTGCTCAGGAATCTCGCCATTTGCTGTCTTCTTTCCTTTTAGCCTGGGTGTGAGAGGAATGGCACCACAGGGATAATATGTTCCTGTTTTTCCTACTAATCCAGAACAACTGTCCCTTTTGGGGGTGGATGTGTGAGCTACTTCTCAGCATGTAACCAGCCACCTGTTGCTCATGCCTTTCCAAATCGTCCTCTGAGTTCAGGAGCAGTAGACGCCTGCCCAACCAAAAATGTGAGCATTAACTGTGCTATATTTAGAGAGTCTGGAGCCGCCTGGGACTTAGCAGGTCAGGACCATGCTCTCAATTAGAATATATACCATGACATGTCCTCCACTTAAGTTTCTGGTACCCAGCATGAGTCTTTGAAGAGAAAAGAAGGCTGGGGTCACCACAGTCTGCCCCTGTACTTACCTCCTCTGCCATTCATTCACCCCGCAGCATCCACTTCTTGACCACCTGCTCTGTGTCACTCTCTGCCAATCATCCCTCCCGTAGTCCTACCACAAATTTGTATGAAGCCTCTGCTGGGTGCTGTGGGAGCTCTGCCTGGCTAGAGCCCAGAATGAGCTTTTAAGTGAGGTGGAGTGAGAAGCACACAAAATACAGCAAGTTAAGACTTTATGTATTGGGAGAGATAAAAAGAATTATGGATCCTAGAACAGAGAGAAATCACACTCGGCTGGCAGGTAAGAAAATTTGCAAGAAGATGCCCTGTGAGGTCTGGACCTTGAGGGATGAGCAGGATTTGAGTAGGCAGGGGAGAACCTGTGCCTGGTTGAGTTGACGGGCTGCTGAGCCATGTAGCAGCACAGAGCCTGGAAGCCACGGGCACTGCTAACATAGACTTGCAGGATGCCTGGGTTATAAAGGAAGTATGAGAGTTAGAGATGAGGAGAGATTCGGATTGCTGACTAAAGTCTGAGACTTCACTTGTCATTTCTTTACAAAGAAATACCTTTACACTTTTATTTTTCTCTGGCTTCTTAGGTTCCGAAGTTTGGCATCCCATCTGCAAACAGGCAGCCCGGGCAGAGAAGAAGTTAAAGGTAAGTTAACTGGTAGAACTAGATTAGCTAATTTGTGTCAGAAACCAGAGACAATATGCTTTATTTTGCCAGATGTTTTCCTGTGCCTTTGTATTTCCTTAGTGGTAACTCTTGCTTGAATATTTTGAGGGGTTAAGATAGTGTGTGTGAAAGTACTTAGCCTACTGTTCACTGATGTGACTGCTAAGTGTTTCTGGGTAATCTAATCGCCTCAGACGAGCGTGACAAAAAATGGTGCCCTTCAGAAGCTTAGGTCAGTAATCAATAGTGATAACATAGTCTGAGCATTCCACAATTTGCAAAGCATCTTCACAGTTCCCTCTGATTTGATTTTTTTAAGCCTGTGAGGCAGAGAGGACCAGGAATTGCATCTTTGTTTTACTCATTAGAAAAGAATTGCTGGTGCATTCCATATGGTCCCTCAAGCCAGGAGCGATTTCTGGGCGCATGGCCAGGAGTAACTGCTGAGCATCACTGGGTGTGGCCCAGAAACAAACAAAAAAAAATTGCAGAAGATAGCCACCTATGGTCATGGAACCCATGCTGGGCATAGCAGTGTTCATCAACACTAGGCCATCTCAGGTCTGTACTCATTGGGTATTGATCAAGGACATAAATCTAGACATCTTGGGAGCCTGGATTCTTGATTCAAGGACTATAGGGAAGAACCAGGCCTCAGATTCCTTGTGCTGTGTGTGTGGAAGGGGGAGGTATATGGTGAGAACTATCCATGGTACTGCCACAAGGCTCCTTAGAGCTCTCTGATAGTCCCAAAACATCCCAATGTGTCTCCTGGCTGACCAGCTGCTAAAACTTTCTTTTTGTCATCACATCTGCCAAAGGTTTTGCAAAGATGTTCTTCTATTCATGCATATTAATATTTGTTTAGTGAAGGAGTTTGTCTATTAATACATATATTTTTGGGATCCATGACTTTTTATCCTCGTCTCTTCCAAAGTTTCTCCCACTTTAAGATATAAGATACCAGTTGTCCTTACCCCTCAATTTTCTCCCCTTTGGTGGTGTTTGTCAAATATCATTTCCTCTATCACCCTGTTTTTTGTTTTATCTGTGGACTCCTATGTCTCTATACCATTAGTATTTTCTCCTAAATCAACTCACTACTTTAGACGTTATAACTCGATACCATAAGTTGAAAGAAACTTAAATTGTTTGCTATAAGAAAAGGCAGTTATAAATATGTTTAGTGAAATTAAAATAATTCACAAGAACAGATTTGAGGGGATAGCTCAACCATGTTGGCCTGCACTCTCTTTACTTAAAAGAGTGAGAGACAGACAAAGAGGGGGGAGAGAGGGAGAGGTGGAGGGAGGAGTGGGAAGAGGGAGGGAGACTAGCTGCTGTCAAGAAAGTTATTGATATGTTGGAATTTCAGACTTCCTCCTTGACCTAACCAAAAACATTGAAACAGAAATTTCCATTTACTCTCACTGCATGACTCAGTATCATCAGATGTTCCATCTAAATTCCTTCCCCCAAGCCACCAATTCAATCCCCTGTCAAGAAAATGCCTCTCTATAGTTGCCATTAGTGAGTGCCCTTTGAATCAGACACTGGAGTTCTGGAAGGTATCTTAGCAATCTTGCAACCATCTCCTTCACTTAACAGATCTGAAACTGAAGATCCCTAAAAGCTCCCCCCACTTCTCTCTCTCTCTCTTGTAACTCTTGATTTTTTCATTGAGTTTTCACTTAACCACCCTAAAATTTGCATTGTTCAACTCAGGGAGATGATTCCCTGTTCAAAGAAAGAATTGTTTTGCTTATAACTTAGGTTTAGGTTGATGCCCACTCACAATAATTCATTATAAAGAATCAGGTGTATTGTGGAGCTGGAGCAATGGCACAGTGAGTAGGGCATTTGCCTTGCATGTGGCCAACCCAAGTTCAATCCCCAGCATCCATATGGTCCCCTGAGGCTGCCAGGAATAATTTCTGAGCAAGGAATAACCCCTGCATGCTGTTGGATATGGTAAAAATAAATAAATAAATAAATAAAAGAATCAAATGTATTATGAAATTTTAAGACATTTAACCTCCCTTGACATTTCGTGTCAACAAATGATTGAGGAGTGAGTACTCATCAATTTTACTCATTTAAAATAAACAGTGTGCTAGAGCAAAAGTGCATCAAGTAGGGTACTTCCTTGTATGCAGCTAACCTGGGTTTGATCCCCAACATACATATGATCCCCAAGCACCACCGGGATGATTCTTGAGCACAGAGCCAAGGGTAAGCCCTGAGCACGTCTGTAGGTAGCACACATCTACATCTGAGTAGGATTGGACCAGATTTTATCCATAGTCAGACTAGAACAACAGAAATGAAAAAGAGGGAGGGAAAACTACCATGTAGTTTGAACCCTATTGTTAAACACTCATGGATTCAGTGTTTCTCTTCCTACCACATACAAGTCTCATATTCTTTTCTCTGTCTCTCCTCCAGCATAGACGGACATCTGAAACATCCATCTCACCTCCTGGATCCAGCATTGGGTCACCCAATCGAGTCATCTGTGTAGGTATCATGTTGCAGCCAATGAAAGGCATTTCTTAGCTCCAGCCTGGTAGCAAAAGAGTTCCTAGAGAGATAGTAGTGATCAAGGCACTTACTTGCCCTGCATGTTGTTGACCCTTTTTTGAAAACAAGCCCCACAAGGTCCCCAAGTACCAGTGAGGCACCCCTGTGCACAGAGCAAGGAGTGACCCCAAAAATATCATCAGATGTATTTTTTTAATTTAAAGAAAGAAATAAATTGGGGTTTAATTCAACAAATGGCATGTTTTGTATTCAAAAAACCTAGATTTGATCCCTAGCACCACTTATGGTCCCCTGAGCACCACCAAGAAATGACCCCAGGTGGCTGTAGAGATAGCACAGCAGTAGGGCATTTGCGTTGCATGTGGTCAACCCAGGAATGATGGTAGTTTGATTCCCGATATCCCATATGGTCCCCCAAGCCTGTCAGGAGCTATTTCTGAGTGCAGAGCTAGGAGTAACCCCTGAGCTCTGCCAGATATGACCTCCCCCAAAAAAAAACAAAGGAAGGAAGGGAGGGAGGAGGGGCTGGAGCGGTGGAGAGTGGACAGTGGACAGTGGTAGGACCTTTGCCTTGCATGCAACTGACCCAGGACAGACTGTGTTTCAATCCCCAGCATCCCATACGGTCCTCCAAGCCAGAATCGATTTCTGAGCACATAACCAGGAGTAACCCCTGAGTGTCACTGGTGTGGTCCAAAAAATAAATTAAATTTAAAAAAAGAAAAAAATGACCCCAGAGCACAGAGTCTGGGAATAGCCCCTGTGTGCCAAAGGGTGTGACCTCAAATTTTAAAAATAGGGGTTTCTAGGGAAACCATGAACATTTGCACGAGTTCGTCCAAGTGGTCCTCAGTGTAGAAGGCATGTCCTGTACTAAAACTCTGAGAGAGTTCTGGGGCATAAGGGGGAAAGCTATGGACCTGCTCTCCTGTAAACACAAAGCCCTGTAAACAGACATCAGAGATGGGACTGAATTGCCCAACTCTGTGACACTAAGCACTGATTCCATGAGAATTAGGAGTGTTGTTCTTGAGAGCAGGTGAACTCATGTCTTAGCAAAGAGCCATGTTCTCCTCAGAATTCTTGCTGTATCCCCAGAAAAGTGAGGTAATTCATGCTTGTGGTTGCAGAGGCAACTATAAATAAACTGAGCTTCAGAAATGGGTAAGGGAAGAAAACTGGAGATCAGTTAGAGAAATCTCAGGATCAAAGATGAAAGATGGGAATCCTAGAAATGCAAATTTTAAAGACAGTAAAGGCCACTCTATCAAGGACAGCCAACTGCAGCCAACATCAGGGTATTCTGCTTAGGAGCCAGACTCTGCCCCAAATCTTTCTCCAACAAAAACATAAGATCAGATAGTTTCAGGTAGTGAAGGGCATTATACAGATGAAAGTTTGGGTGTAAAAAAAGTGTTCTTTCCCTGAACTCAAGGCTGAATCCAGGGCTCAAACCCAACCCTCCTGTATGCAAGGCATCTACTCTAGCCCACTGAGCCTTTTGTCCACTCCAGGTTGCTAGTATCAGTGCTTCTAAGACCTCTCTAGAGAAGCCATTCTTTGCACAATCAAGACAGAGATTCCCTGGTCACCTGGGTTGGGCAGATTTCAGGAGGATAATGCAAAATATGGCAAATGTTGAGGTCCCAAGAGAAAGAACTTTATGTGACTCTAGGAAACAAGAGACTGCCCAGTTGCAGGACAGGGCAAGCTGTTTGCCAAGTTCTTCTAGACTAGGGTAGACTTCCCAGAGGTGAGCAGTAGGTAGAGATGCAGCAGATGGAGGCTCTTATGGAGAGACACAGTAGGCAGAAATGCAGATACCCTACTCGATAAAGCCTTCTGAGTGTGACCTTTGCAGTGAGATGGGGATCCTTATCCCTGAGCCAGTAGAGAGGCTCCTAGAAGGAACAGAACAGGTTCTCAGTTTAGACTGCCTAGGTGTGAACTGTGGTTTGCTGCTTCTTTGCTGTGTAACCTTGACAAGTTTAGTCATTTGTCTGGGCCTTACTCAGCACTGGAGATAATAAATATTGTTGCCTCACATCAGTCTTTAGTAGTAGGGAGGAACCAACTACAGAAGCTGTGGTGGGAACCTTCTGGCTGTGGTCCCCACCTCAGATTGGGTAGCTCAAGCCAGATTCAGACCTCCAGGTGATGCAATGTAAGACCTAGAATTCTGAGCCTGGTCTCCTGTCTGGAAAGTTGGAATAATACTGGCACACAGTGGCCTCTGATGCTTGAACTTTGCAGAAGGTGCTCTTCATGGAGAACAGAGTGTCCATGTGGCCTGTTGCGCTTCCAGCTGTCTTGTGGCCCTGTGGCCACTCACGCCTGTCTTTCCACCTGGGAGTCCTGATGTTGTCATCTGGAGAGCCGCATCCCTAAGCCTCTTTCTGTTCCCTCTGTCCTGTCCCTCTTACCTTTCTGCTTCTGTCCTTCTGTTCCACTCTTCCCCAGGCCAAGGTGGATAATGAAATCCTTAATTACAAAGACCTGGCAGCCCTCCCCAAGGTCAAGTCCATCTACGAGGTTCAACGCCCCGACCTCATTTCCTACGAACCTCATTCCAGATACACGTCTGACGAGATGTTGGAGCGGTGTGGCTATGGAGAGGTACCACGGCTCGCCCTCTTCAGAGCTGCTGGGGGAGAGGCAGCCCTGTGGGGGTTCTCGGTCCCTTCATCCACATGGTAGGCCCCCAGACAGTTCCAAATCAGGAAGGAGATGCCCCATAATCTGGACCTCCTTGAAAACGGAACTTGGTGACACCACTAGGATTTTCACCCTCTAGACCAGGGGTGGCGGACACGCGGCTCTCGAGCCACATGCGGCTCCTGGCCAAAATGAATGCGGCGCTTTGCCTCTTGAAATCATTATTTCGTATACTGTGGCTCTTTGCCAAATTTGGGTTTTGTTCTGCTGCTTCTGAGGAGGGACCTCTGAGGAGAGATCTCTGAACACGCAGTCCTACCCCCCAGGTTGCGTCCTCTCGTCTCCCATCCCTCGGAAGCAACTGCACGGGCCAGCGAGTGGGGGGACCCGTGTGTCACATGTTGGGTCACATCTGGCAGTGAATTCTTAGTGTGGAGGACGCAGCACACCCTCACCATCACTGCAGGATTTCTACCCTCACTCAAAGTGGCAAAATGCATTATGTGTTGAATATATTATTGTTAAAATTAGATGCTTTTGTTTGTCTGTTTTGGCAGGTCACTGTGTGGTGCGGCTCTCTGACTCTCACAGTTTAAAATTTTGGCTCTTTGTGTCCAACTTGTTCGCCAACCCTGCTCTAGACCTAGGGAGCAGTGCTCCCTATGGGCAGAATGGGGGCTTCCACCACTCATAGCTGAAAGTCTAGGAGCTGCCAGCAGTTGGGGTATGGGTCAGAGTTATAGTACAGCAGGTAGGACATTTGCCTTGCATGTGGCCCACCCAGGTTGAGTTCCCGGCCCAGGGTCCTCTGGCCCCTGGAGGCTGGTGGGCTCTCTTCCTGTCACCTATGCTCTGTGCACTGTGTTTAGAGCAATGACACCACTCAACTCATCACAGGCAGAGAGTTTGCTTTTGGAGGGGCAGGTGGTGATGACCCTGAGGACACACAGGCTCCCCAGAAGGATCATGCATCCTGAGCCAATGGCATCTGTGGCTGGAGCCTTCCTACCTCCTATTTCTTGGACATACAAGAAGCCACTGTCAACACTGGATGAACAATTCAGACCACCCGATGCACAAGAGAGGGGATGGTGTCCTCTCGAGATAGGATGTTCCTTACTCAACCAACAATCCCAGTCCTGAGTCTTGCCCTGCCTGGGCACTGTGCTACAATGAGCCACAGAGGAGCAGAGACCTGAGTGGACTTAAGGGGGAGGCTCTTGGCAGCCATGACCTACATCCTCCAGGCTGTGTTTCCTTCTTGGAGGAGGAAGCCTGCTTTCCTCCCAACACTGACTGAAGCCTATTGTTTGAGGGGGTGCTGGCCTGGAGGGTTTCTGTTAGATTCTGTAACATTATCTGTTCCTCTCTCTTTTCTCTCCTGCTTCTTCATGGCTGCCTTCAAACTCTGTACCTCTAAGTCGCTGGGAACCTTATCCCCCTACTCCCAGGTAATTACCGTGGTTCTGAGACCCTTTGTGCCTCTTCCCAAGTTTTCCCAAGAAGGCTGCGACCTTGCCAGGTGCTCCCCAAATCAGACCCAAGAACAAGAGAACCAGGAGCATTGACTCCATGGTGGCACAGAATAAAGAAAAGGCTGAGGAGACCCTGGTGACCCCTTTCTCCCTGGTCAGGCACTCCCTGCTTGTCTGTGATGTTTTGGCCCTCAGGAGCTGAGCCAGGAATGAGGGACCCAGGGAAAAAATCTGCAGCCAGGGGGAATTCTCTGAGTTCCCAGAAACACCAAACTCAGCTCCTGGAATCTGCCCCCCTATCGCTGTCACCTC
>PVKC010054226.1:0-10009 GCA_004027635.1 Crocidura indochinensis | reverse complement strand
AGTCAAGTAAGATTAAACTTGCCAACCGATTCTGTACAGTTCTTCTTTAATTTATCCAGAAATTTTTCTTTAGGGTAAGGTTGATTGCATTGATAATATCCATCTTATGTTGAGAGATCAAAGGTAATATTTTCTGATGGGATTAAATTGCTTCCTTTGTACAACCTATTTTCAAGTGGAAGAAGTCAACATTCTACAAAGACCATTGGGAAAAATATGTTATTTCTTATTTATTTTCCTTCTGACTTTCTACAACCATACTTTATCTGGCAATGTCTAGTCTCACCTGTGTGTAGAAATTATCTTATATTTAGATAATCTTACCCTTTTCAAATTCCTGCAGCTATTTCACTACCCTCTGGGGATCTCTACCTGCATTCCCTACTCTTGCTTAAATTTCAACATGTCCCAAACTAAATCTGCTCTTGTCTCTTCATCTTCCTTATTGTTGCCAAAGCCTTAAAGATGATATCTCTTCAGTAGGCTTTAGATTTAGTCCCTTTCTATGAGTTTCTGAATTGGCCATTTTACTGTGGGAAATTTATATTTTCTCTAAGCATACATGCTACAGGTCTCTTTGCTGCCCCATAAACCTAAGCGAACTTTGAGAAAAATTGGTAAGAAACTCCTCAGTCCATTGGTATACAAGAAATCTCACATATATTCATTCACTAAATCAGTGTCATTACCTTCCCCTAACCAACCAGTACTTATTAGTCCAGGTAGTTTTTTATACTGTTTCTTCTCAGAAATAGCTAGTTTCAACTCAATTCCCCAATCACATATATTCCTGAATCTAACTCAATTGAAAAACCAACTTTTCAATTCCTTTAGAATTTTATTCCCAAATCTTCATAGAATGTTCCTGGGTTTTTTCCTATCATACTTTTTAATTATATTTGTTTGGTTGTTGGATGTTGTTGAGATTGGGTTTTGTTTTTGTTTTGGTTTGTTTTGTTTTGGTTTTTGGGTCACACCCAGCAGTGCTCAGGAGCTACTCCTAACTCTATGCTCAGAAATTGCTCCTGGAAAGCTCAGGGGACCATATGGGATGCTGGGGTTCAAACAACCGACCTGCATGAAAGGCAAATGCCTTATTTCAATGATACCTCTCCTGCTCTGAGGTTGGGTTTTTGATCTTTGATTTGGCAGCTCACACAGCTTTCCTCAGGGCTTATTACTGGCTCTGTGCTCAGAGATCATTCTTGTTATGATCAGTGAGCCATGTTGGGTGCCAGAACCTACTGGAAGTGCAATCTCTCTAGCCCAATTTTTATATTCTTTTTTCAAATAAGTGATTAATTTAAGACCATTCCCAGTACTACATGAATATATACACACACATGCTACTGCCACCATGATACATACACACATCCTACTGTCATCAGCACATATTATATGCAAGGTAGCAGCTTTGGATCTTAGCTCTACATGACCAATGGCCAATATCTTATCCTCTCTGGAGTCATTCTTGTTATTAATAAAAAAATGAGTGATGTTCAACTCATCTCATTAAATTGCTTCTATAATATTGAGGTGCTCACTTAGTGCTTTCATCATTGAATATTATCATTCATTCTTCTAGTCTTTAGATATTAGTAATTCATGATCCATACTTTACACACCAAAAAATGTGCTTAGATGGTTAGGTGAACAACATAAGAAATGGACGTATTTTTAGGTATAGCCTTTTGCTTATTATATATCAAAATTTAGTAGCAATTTGATAAATACTGTATTGGCCTACACAACTCAAAAAATTTTTCCAAGTAAGATTTACCAAACTGTAGGATTTTCATTTGAACCAGAATGACCCTACAATTAGAAATCTGATATGAACCATAAGGCAGTGGTGATCCAAAACCTAAAAACCAGCAAAAATAATTATGGCTAATAAACTCTATTTATAAGATAGAGAAATGCTAGCATCCTAAATGGCCTAAATGACCCAAATGATCCTTTGATGTGATTTAGCTAAGATTTCTCAATTATCACTCATTGAAATTTTGAGATAATGGGGGATAAGTTTTCCCAAGACACATGACTAATTATTCATATAAACAAAAGCAGTTACCGATGTGGTATAGATCACAGAGAGCACATTTATAGCTATTCTAAAAGTCAGGGTGGATATAATACAATTATAATACGCCTTATTGAAAGTAATCTAGGGTGTTCCTTTACTCCCAGTAACTCTCAGAATCACTCTCTGATTAATTGGTTAATTAATTAATTCCATCAGTGAAATCAGAGAAGAGAGATATTTCAATGAAAATATATAGTATTGAACAAGAAATAACACATCAAAACATGCATGTTACTGTTCAGATGTGAGTTTTCTAGATAGTATATGTATCATGCTTAAAATGAAGAGCAACAAGAAAATACAGTTGCTGTTTGATAGAAGCATTTAAAAATCATTTTCATGGACAAATGTAAATACAATAGTTCATTAGTTCCTATGTCTGATCTCCTCTCTCCTTCCTTTCAGAATTAATGAAAAAGTACTCTATGCCTGCCCCTCACATATATACACACCTGCTTTCTACCAGTGAGCTCAGGTGCAAAGCCTGCATTTATTGCCAAGAATATATTTTTTGGGGGGGTCACACCCAGCAGCGCTCAGGGGTTACTCCTTGCTCTATGCTCATAAATCGCTCCTGACAGGCTCAGGGGACCATATGGGATGCCAGGATTTGAACCACTGACCTTCTGCATGCAAGGCAAACGCCTTTACCTCCATGCTATGTCTCCGACCACCAAGAATAATTTTTAAAGACTCTCAAGTATTTTACATAGTTATATATTCAATTCCCTGCTTCTTGCCATGTACCAAATAGCAATTAAGATGATCTCTATATATTTATTAGCATTATGAATTTGAAGACAGGTCAAAAGAAAAATATAAAACTAAAGATTAAAATACAAGGAGACAAAAATAATTAAAAGGCATAGGGGATGGAGGGATAGTAAGGCAGGTATAGTGCTTTGCTTGTCTTGCAAGCAGACAATCTGGGGGTCTTTCCGTGGCACCACATATGGTCCATGAGCATTTCCAGGATAACCCCATGAGTTTGAAGCCAGAAATAAGCTATAAATACAATCGAATGTCTTGCCTTTTTCCTAAAAGTTTTGTTAGAAAGAAAGGAGAAGAAAAAGAAAGCAATCTCTTATTCCACAGCTCCCTGAGAATTCAGGTGTGGGGACCAGTTCCTATACCATGTCAATCAAGTGGATTTCAGGCACAGTCTGATGGCTGTAGAGTGGACATAGTGGGGTGCTAGCAGAAGTGCTTGAGGATGGCTGTCCTAGTCCCGACCTTCTTGATGACTGAGGTGGACATAGCAGGAAGGCATCAGCTCTATAGGAGGCTACTCTTTTCCACCTCACTTAATTGAAATCATTTGAATCACTTAAATTGAGTTAGACGCGATTCAGAATTAGGCAGCCTGAAACATAATTGAAATTTGCTGTCAAGTCAATCAGGAAAAAGAACAAAGACATAATTGGAAAAAAATTACAAAATAATCCACAAAACATCCAGGAGAGCTACTTCTTGGAAATCTTAGCTCTACCTGTAAGAGTTGTAATTGTAGAGAATGGAAAAATAATGAGCGAGAAAGAAAGAAAATATATTCAATCTTATTTCCAGACTTAAATGATTTTTGTTTGTTTATTTATCTATTTGCTTACAAGGGAAAAAGAGATTATTTGGGCCACATATAGTAGTACTCAGGAACTACTCCCAATTTTATGCAGGTTATACTACAGGTGGTACTTGTTTTGTTTTCTTTTGGGGAGTGGCCACACCCGGCAATGCTCAGGGGTTAATCTTGGCTCTGCGCTCAGAAATCACTCTTGGCAGGCTTGGGGAACCATATGGGATGCCGGGGATTGAACCTGCATCCCTTCTGGGTCAGTTGCATGCAAGGCAAATGCCCTACTTCTGTGCTACCGCTCCAGTCCCTGTAGGTGATACTTTGATGACTATGTGGTATTGAGGACCCAACAAAGTTTCTCCTCCGTACTAAGGAAGCATATTAACTCTTAGCCCTTAACCCAAGAACTATTTCCCTGGCCCTATATATTTGTTTTTTGTTTTGTTTTGTCACACCCAACTGTGTTCAAGACTTACTCTGATTTCAGAGATTATTCCTTGCAAGACTTGGGGAACCATATGGGATACTGAGGATCGAACTTGGGTCAGTCACATGCAAGGCAAGTATTCTACATGTTCTAGCACTCTGGTCCCCTAAGTCTGTTCATTTTAATGGACTCAAGTCATTTAAGTTCTTGCTGAGGTAAAGCTTTCAAAACACATGAACTGTTTTTATTTTCTTCTTGTTTTAACCCATAGATTACTCCCTGGTGTATTCCTTACATGGAATTGTATTTATGAGCCTGCAGACCATAAAATTCAGGAATTAAACATAGGCCTTCCCCCATGCTTTTGCATGCTTTTACATTAGCCTGTTGAACTATCCACTTGGCAGAAAATACATGAATTTTGCATGATTATGTAAAATTTCATTTCTGTGGGGCCAGAGATATAGCATGGTGGTAGGGCATTTGTCTTGCATGAAGCCAACTCAGTAGGAATTCAGGTTCGAATCCTGGTATCCCCAAGCCTGCCTGGAGTGACTTTTGAATGCAGAGCAGAAGTAACCCCTGAACATCGCCGTGTATGGCCCAAAAACTAAAAAATAATATTTTTTCACTTGTTTCCATTTTAAAATTAAATTTTATTCAATTTCCTACATCTTCTTCCCTTAGATTTGAAATAAATCCACAAGCTTTTGAGTGTGTTTTGTTTTTTAATTAATCAAGACAAAACTGAATGTTCTTCATGTCTTTTATTCCAAGATAGAAATAATCTTGGCTGGTTTTAGGCAACTTATTATTTGCAGGTGAGTTTGAAATTGCTGCTCTTTGGCCTGCAGTAAAACAGCATAATAAAAAATATATTGATACCTTTCTCTCCAGAATAGCAAGCACGCTGCTGCTCATGGCCGCCAGATTATAGATGGGCAATGGCTGCTTTCAGAAGCATTAAAATTCTCTGCACAAATTTGCTAATGCAAGCTATAGAATCAGATGGTTACCTTGAATCAGCGGAGCCTGAAAGTCACCCAGACGAGAGCAAAAACAGAAAATCTTCTGAAAGTCACCATAATCATAGTATAGGACCAGAAGTGTCTGGAATTGAGTTTCATGAACTCAAATGATGCAAATGATTAAGAAATGCTAGAGAGACTTAACATTTGGGTAAAAGTCTATCAGAGCATGAAGATCAGGATTCCCCCTAATTCACTTAGCATGAATGAAACAAAGGATTTGGGCATCCTCCATCATTCTGTTCAGGGACCAAGTGATATCACAGCGGTAGGGCATTTGCCTTGCACGAGTCAACCCTGGACAAACGCTGGTTGGAATCCCAGCATTCCATATGGTCCCCTGAGCCTGCTAAGGAGCGATTTCTGAGCACAGAAGCAGGAGTTACCCCTGGGTGCTGCCCAGTGTGACCCAAACCACTGCCCCCCAAAAAGAGTAATCCTGTTCATAGACTCATCTTAGACAGTTTTTAGCCTAAAGAAGAAAGACAGTTTAATGGCATGTTGGTCACAGTAAGTGATGCTTGAGACAGTCCTTGTTATTGGAAATACTGTTTTGTATCTTTGTAGAAAATTGAGCAAGTTATTCAAGTGTTGCAAGAATTCGGGTGACCAGGACTTTGGCAGAGTGAGTACAGACACCTTCCTTCTGCCCACAGTCTTCTCAAACTTCCAGAAGGCCTGTCCCCAGTGACTGAAACGACTCCCCACAAATGCTGCATTATCACCCACAGATCTTGGAATTCCTGGACCAGAAAGCTTCTTGATATTTGCGAATTTTTCTTTCTCTTTTCTCTCTTTTTATTTGTTTTTTTTGGGGGGGGAGGGGGTCACACCAGACGGTGCTCAGGGTTACTCCTGACTATGCACTCAGAAATAATTCCTGGCAAGCTCTGGGATCCATATGAGATGCTGGGGATCGAACCGGGGTCCCTCCTGGGTCGGCCATATGCAAGGCAAACACCCTACCTCTGTGCCTTTGCTCAGGCCTTTGACAATTGCAAAATTTTTCAATACTGTCATCCCAGTAGGAACATCAATTTAGCTGTCACCTACTGTTAAGAATAAAACTAATAAAGAGGGGCCAGGTGGTGGCGCTGGAGGTAAGGTGCCTGTGCTAACCTAGGACGGACTGCGGTTCGATCCCCTGGTTCCCCATATGGTCCCCCGTGCCTGCCAGGAGTGACTTCTGAGCGAATAGCCAGGAGTAACCCCTGAGCGTCACCGGGTATGGCCCAAATAACAAAAACAACAACAACAACAACAACAACAACAACAACAAAAAACAAAAAAAAACCTAATAAAGAGAAATCAACTAGCAACAGATAGTTTTGACAACAATTTAATGATCCCATTGTGAGCTGCAATAATTTTCACAAATTTTCTTTTTCCTGTACATTTTTTAAAATAATTTCATTACCACTTAAAAACTGAACATTTATTTTACATATTGAATCATCTTTGCACTCTTGTTTGGTAAAGTTCAATTAATTTTGGTTCTCATTTAAGCTTCTATATTTACAATTTTAAGTCAAAGAAACCTGTAATTTTATCTTCTTAATCATATTTGTATCTGATATTAAAACCAGATCTTGGGGCCAGAGCAATAACACAGTGGTAGGGTGTTTGCCTTGCATGCAATCAACCCAGGGCGGGGAGTTGATTCCTGGCATCTCCTATGGTTCCCCTAGCCTGACTGGAGCAATTTCTGAGTTGCACCAAGTGTGGCCCAAAAATGAAAACAAACAAAAAGATTACACTGCTCTCAAAAAATGAAAGAAAAAGAAAGAGTGAAAGTGTTTGGAGGCTAGAGAAGTAGTAAAGAAGGTAGGGTGTTTGTCTTACATACAATTCAATCCCTAGCAACCCATATGGTTACCCAAGCCCACCAGCGTAATTCTTGAGTGCACAGACAGGTGTACCCCTGTATAAAACTGCCAAAACGAAACAAGAAAGTGTTTAAAAGAAGAGCCTTGGAGGAACCTGGGCTATTTTTATAGGCACTGTAAAGAGCCCCACAAATTGTGTGCTGAATTCCACATTAAAACAAGAGGAAAAAAATATATATTGTGGGTTGTGGCCAATGGCTACTCAGCTTCTAACGAGGTCATTTTAAGACTAAAGGGAACTCTCCAAATGTTATTCTTAACAAAATGAGAACATTTGGTATTTTCTATTTTTCTCCCATCCACAGTTGTTGATGACTACAAAAGTAGTTTAGCCAATGTAATTGGTAATTCAAATTGTCTCTCAAATGTGTTGTGTGTCTGTGTAACATTTAGTACCAGTCACCTTTGCTAGTGGTCTTCCTCTTTAAATAATCGGGCTTTATTATAGCTTCCTTAAAAGGGAAAAAATGGCAGAAATACAATTTGTTGATATGACACTTTTGCTCAATTCATTGATAGTAGATAAATTGGCATTTTTCAAGTACTGAACAAAATGCTGAGAATAAAAAAAAGTCAATATTAGTATAGTCTTCTTTTTGCAAAGAAGAATAGTGAATCCCATTGCTTCTTTTATTTAATTGTTTTCTTTTGTTTTGGGGGGCACACCAGGCAGTGCTCAGGGTTTTACTCTGGTTCTACACTGAGAAATCACTTTTGGCAGGCTCAGGGGACTATATGGGATGCTGGTAATTGAACCTAGGATGTACTGCATGCAAACCAAGTGATCTGCCTGTTGTAACCTCTCTGGTTCCTCAAATTAAAAGGCTACTTTATAGTAAATGATGAATTAGTTCAACAAAATAGAAATCCTAAATATAAAATTTTAAAAAATAGAAATCCTACTAAATAATACTTGTATTTGATATAGTATTTTGTATTTGTTTTGGGTCCATACCCCTAAAGAGCTCAGGGGTAACTCCTGGCACTGCACTCAGAAATAGCACCTGGCATGCGACCACCCAGACCTGCCTGCAGGGACAGGGGTCATCAGTTATTCGTGGGTCAGGAAGAGGACTTAACCTATAAAAGAATTGGGGAGGGGGGACAAACAGAATTCAAGACAAGATTCTGTCAAGAGCTGTTGCTTATGTAAACATTTCTAATCTTATCATGATCTGGAATTGTTGTGTATAAACATTTCTGACCTTATCTGGAATTGTTGTGCATAAACATTTCTGACCCTACCCTAGGGTGTTTCCATCATTGGGTGGTATCTGATTCTTGGTTATAAAAGCAAGGATCTGTGGAAAGGTGGAGCTGCTTTCTTTTCTTGCTGGCCTTTACCGAGGCCATTGGAGGCTTCGACTTCTGCAAGGAATAAAGAGCTATTTTCTTAAGAAAAAAAAAGAGAGAGAGACCACGTTCTCCCTACCTCCATCAGCGAACCTCTCCTGGGGACGGATTTCTTCATAGAGAGCCGTTTATTGCAAACTTCACAGAGCTTATATAGTACCAGACCACAAAGAGGCAGGGGGGTGGGCCTGCGGAAAGAAATATACATGTGCCAGATTACATGAAGGCATTTACCGTCAAAACATTTACAAATACCCAATGTTCTTGCTAAACATAAAGTCAAACCTAGATTTTAACTTTTGCTTGAAAGGTCAGCAGGAGCAAAATTGTCAACATAGTCTAGAAAACTTCCTCAGATGTCCTGTGTGGCAGCACAATTTGTGTTAACTTTGTCTTGTGTTTTACTCATTTCCTAAGCCCTGGGCAGGGGTGCTTCTAGGGCAGCTATACCAGGAAGTTATGCAAAGCAGCAGCAGAAGCAGATGTGGGACTGTCAGGGCCCTGACACTGGCAGGCTCAGGGGACCATATGAGATGTTGGGCATCAAACCACCATCTGTCCTGGGTCGACTGCATGCAAGGCAAACAACCTACTGCTGTGCTATCTCTCTGCCCCCTAAAAGGCCATTGTTTATTCTTTTCTCTTTTATGTTTTATTTTATTTTATTATAAATAAATTCAATTGAGTCACCATGAGATATACAGTCACAAAGTTGTTCATGATTGTCACTCACCCAATGTATAACACCCTTCACCAGTGTGCGTTCCCGCCACCAATGTCCCCAGTTTCCCTCCTGCCATCCACCTGCCCTTTCCCCTACTTGCCTCGCCTCTATGTCAGACATTTTTCTTCTCTCTCTCACTCTTTCTCTCTTCCTTTTAGACACTGTGGTTTGCAATATTGTTACTAAAGGGGTATCATGCTTATCACTTTATCTCCTTTCAGCACACATATCTTGTCCAGAGTGATCACTTCCAACTCTCATTGTCATAGCTAAAGCACCATTTTTGCTTAACATAGACATTAAAAAATATTTATAAAAGGGCTGAAGTGATAGTGCAGCTATAGGGTGTTTGCCTTGCACTTGGCTGACCTAGGACAGACCTCGGTTCGGTTACTGGCATCCCATGTGGTCCTCCAAAGCCAAGAGCAATTTCTGATCACATAGCCAGAAGTAAACCCTGAGCGTCACAGGACGTAGTCCAAAATCCCCCAAATATATATATTTATAAAATATATATATAATATATATTTATATAAATATATTTATATATTTATATAAATATATATATAAAATATATATATTTATAAAAAGGTGTTCTCAAGGCAAGTATTAACTTTACATGGTTATGGTAAATGAGCCTCGTTTTTTCGGGGGTGGGGTCACACCCCACGAGTGTTCAGACCTTATTCTTTGCTCTGTACTCAGGGAGCTGTGCTCGAGGTACCAGAGGGGTACTAGAAATTAAACCCAGATTGGGACCAGAGAGATAGCATGGAGGTAAGGCCTTTCATGTAGAAGGTAGATGGTTCTTTTTTTTGTTTTGTTTTTGGGCCACACCACACCCGGTGATGTTCAGGGGCTACTCCTGGCTATTCACTCAGAAGTCGCTCCTGGCAGGCACGGAGGACCATATGGGGAACCGGGGGATCGAA
>PVKC010054225.1:0-10009 GCA_004027635.1 Crocidura indochinensis | reverse complement strand
CTGCTCTAAAGTATGCTGTGAAGCAGTGTAAAGGAACCAGACATGAAATGAACAAATTCTTTATTGTATACTCTGTGTACAATGCCACAGCTACTTGGGGTTGGTTGGTTAGATGCCACAAGTATACAAAACATCTTGTCTGTATGGCACCAGACTCTTCAGAAGTCTTGTGCATAGCCCACTATATCCTACAAATACCATGTAGCCTACAGTTTCCTAAGGTTTCAGTGCAGACCTACTCTTCTCTATGAGGGATGCTAAAGATTTATGTGGTCCATTTGGTAAAGAGAAAATATTTTCAATTCTTCTGAACAGTTCTGAGAAAATGAGTTCAGATAAAAATACAATTACCCCCCACGACACTGAATTAGTATTCAGGATACTTAAATGTGGAAGCTTTGGCAGTACTCACTACTGGACTTCATCACCCTGGTCAGACAACTTGGTAGCCAGAAACAGCATTTTACAGAGCCTGGGGCACCACTCTTCATGATGAGGAACCTTGTTTCATCAAAGGGGAAACTACTTACGGAAGTATTTCAGTGTCTCTTCAATTTGCTCGGTGGTGAGGTCTATGTTGGCATCTGGAGAAATGAGGGGTGTATGGAGCCAGTCGTCGTGGTCATAACCGTAGATGGTGTCGGCTCTTAGCTTATAATGGGGCAGCTGCTCCTCCAGCAGGCTAATGATCTCAACTTCCGGAAGATCAGTGCTGTTGCACACATCTAGAGGGAGCAAGACAGAGTTGTGAGTTCCCAGCACTAGGTATGACCTGTGGCTGCCTGTTAATTCACCTCAAAGCGTGCAGCAAGCACCTTTTGGTTACTTACACACCTCACAGAGAGAAAAAATATATCCCAGGTCTATTGTAAATTCTACTCTCAGAATCCTGCTCTATACTGCCAAGTCCTGTCCGAATAATTCTGTGTTATCTGTCCATTTTGTGTGAAGACAAAATTCTTGTGCTTCCACTCTCTTTGCAACCCTTTTACCAGCCTTTCTCTCCAAAGATATTTAAGCCAATCTAAGTCTAGTTCTTCCAGTATGCTTAACTTTTGCTGCTTTTCTGGTCTTCCCCTACATGGAGCTTTCTATTCATTAGATTCTCTGGCCACACTTCCTGTCATCCATTTGAGCAGCTACACATGCCTGAGACACAAAGATACCACAATTGCTGTGCTCCTGCCTCAGCAACCCTTGACTCTTAAGAGGCTTCTAACCATTAATCCAACAGGTGACCCTCCATTAAAGCATGTGTATACCACCTTTCCTTGATATACCAGCATTTTTAACCACTAGAATTAATCTACTTTCCTATTTCTACAGTCAGAGGGAATTTTGTGCAAACTTCACCTACAGCATATAGAGTTCTGTTTTCTGGTTATGGTTATTCCCCTATGATAACTATAAATCAATCCATACAAAGCATATACCTTTTAATCAGATTCTAAATGTAACTCCTCTACCCCAGGAAGAAGAAATTAAGTCAATCCTAATGGTTCTATATTGATCTACCAACAAATTCTTACATGGTTCTCTGTATCAGCCCACTTCAGAGCAAGCAGTCAGTACCTATGATAGCAAATGATCAGTGTGAAACAGTGGCCTTTGTCAATCCTAAATAAACTGGAGAACCCATAGAATACAGCTGAATAGGCAGGAGCCTTGATCTTGCATTCTCTAAAGAAACCTTCAACAGAGGAGAAAAAATCCAATAACTATGCATCCAACACAATGGGACTATATTCAGAAGGCAGTTACAGCATGGTCTACCTGAAAACAAGAAGTAGGGCAAGCAACTGAACCAAGGTGAAGAGCAGAGTATGTGACTCAACCCCAAATGCCTCTCCAAGGTAGAAAAGGAGAAAAACACTCCCAACATATAAACAAACAACTGCACAGGGAAGTGTGGATCAGGAGGCTGTACTAAACCATGGAAGACAGTGTCAGGTAAAAAATGAGAGGTCCAACCTCGACAAAGAGAAATGGCTGGTGCCAGACATGGAAGCAAGTCCTAGGAGCTATCTCCATGCTAGGAGGAGGACAATAGAGAGCAATGGCAGGACCTGGCCCAGGAAGTCCCTGGAGAAGGAACCCAAGTAGGCAGAGCAGGGAGAGCAGCAACTTTGTTCCACTATTTCCAAACACAGGTCAACAAGGTAGCAGTCTAGTGATCCCAAGACCATTCACACCCTGGTGTACACCCAGCTTTATATAGCTGGTCTAAAGATTTGTGGAAAAGAAGAAAAATTACTTTAAAAAGTGTGTGAGGTTGGTGTAACTTCTTCATTGAAATGGTATTGTCAAAAATAATGGAGGCTGAACTTGCTAAGAAAGGCTACTTGCATATTGGTCTAGAAAAACCCGTGGCAAGAGAGACTTTGGGGAACCAAATCCTATCTTCTTTGTATTTAAAAAAAAAAAGTCTCACACCAGGGGGAAAAGGAAGCAGAAGTAAAGAGAATAATCAGTCACCAATTGCAACCCTTGGCCTCAGAGTCCAAAGAAAGTACCTATCGCTTTTCCCAATCCTTAAACACTACCCCATCTCACTAAGTTCACAATGCAAAACTTACATAAAGAGCATTTCCATTCTGGAACAAAGCACTAAGGAAAGAGTTAGAAGCAGACTGAGAATTCCACTTGGTCTTTTGGGATTTGGAGGAACATTCAGGATTCTCTGAGGGGAGAAAACATACCAGTTGGAGCACATGACATTGCAGCGGATCAATAGATCCAGAGTCCAGAGCTGCTCAGCCACTGCGTGAAGAGCTACAAATAACACAAGTTATGTATGTTTTCCCCATGCCAAGAAAAAACCAACAGCACCGCCTCCCAAGAGAAGGTGCCTCACATTTCTTTTTAACTCCCACTAATAAAAATATGTCAGTGAGAGGGTCAAGACAGCTTCGTTACAAAGCCAAGATGTCTTCTCACACTCAAACTGGCAGCAAGTTCCTCTAAGGCTTCTCTAAGAGAGAGGCCTCATGGCCACAAAATCTTCTGACTAAAGTGGTTTCTCTTGGGGCCCGGGAGATAGCATGGAGGTAAGGCGTTTGCCTTTCATGCAAAGGGTCATTGGTTCGAATCCCGGTGCCCCATATGGTCCCCCGTGCCTGCCAGGAGCAATTTCTGAGCATGGAGCCAGGAGTAACCCCTTAGCACTGCCGGATGTGACCCAAAAAACAAAAACAAAAACAAAAACAAAAGTGGTTTCTCTTGGCTAAGGCAGTGTTAGCCTGTCCCCAGAACAGGCAGGATACCAATACATTCCTACATGATGCACCCATAGGACATGCTGGAATCTTTTGGTATTGCCACGACTTGATGGTAAAGAGTAAGACAAAGGGCTTAAAAGAAAAATCCTTTCCAAGAATAATGTGCCACTTGAGAGCACACTGGCAGCTGCTCAGATGCTGAGACCTGACCTGTCCTTCCACGTTTCTGGGAGTGAAGGTCAGCCTATTTACAGTGTGGGTCCTGACTGCCAAGAGATATCGTTTTCCTTAGAGACTAACATGGCCAAGAAGATAAAGCATCAAAAGGCCTGGCTGTTATAAAAAGCCTTAAAATGCTGTTTGATTTTTCCCAGTCATAGAAATACCAGCAAATTGTCAGGTGCCTGAAAGGCCTGGAAAATTCAGGAGTGTCATATTATAGTCTGCATGGAAGAGCTCTCCTTGACCTTGGCTGTAAAGTCCTGTAAAGACTTTCTACACAAAGGAACTTCATTTCACCAAGAAGCGAGTCATGATTGAAAGTTGGGTATATGCAAGTCTTGGAAAAGTCTCCAAAAATGCTTTCCCCATACCTCATCCTAGGCCAGGGACCTGCCAAGTATTGTCTGACCTTCCTGGTGACTTAGGCCTTACATAATATTTACTCTGTTTTATAGCTGAGGAAGCAGAGATTGCTAGAGGCTGTGGAATATCTTGTTGGTCAGGTCACTCAGCTAGAGAAGTGGCAGGTCTGGTGTGGGATGTCTCCAGTGTCTGACCAAGAGCTGTACCCATGTCCCCAGTGAGCGAATTGTAAGTGTGGGGACTTCCCAGAATGTTTCCACCAGAAGCTTTTGTCCTGATCAGGCAGAGGATAGCCTCAGACTGCCATGGTTTCGACTGAACATACTGACTAAACAGGGAGGTATTCTAGAACCCAAAAAGCAGAGGCAGAAACTGTGAGTGCTAGTGCAGAACCAACAAGGATTATCTGTCTGAGAACTGCCCTGGCCCCTCCTCTTGGAACTTAATTCAAGTCTGTAATGAGACAGGGACTTGGTGGTCCAACTTGGGGAAGGGACCCTTTTATTCTCAAGGTCACCTTTTCTCCACAGCTCCAACACACTATTAACTATAGCATATAACAGTCTATTCTTTAGGTAGGTCTCAACCTCCTGATTGAACTGAAGCCTGTAGCTTCTGTCAGACTCTCAAAAGGCGACAGGCAACTCGCCCTTCCCCTCAGTACCCCCTTCCTAGTTTCTACAATAGCCCACAGTTGAGGCTGTGCTGCCAAAGGCACATTTTATGAAAAGGTGCTTTTAAAATCACAGCCTTATCCTAATTTTTAAACTTCTAACCTTTTCAAAAGTGTTTCATGATTTAATCCATATCCATATGGGTTTCTGCTGTCCCATATCCAGTTTCTGCTGTATTTCCTTGAGCAGGGGACTCCCAAGTAGTGCCTAGATCTGATAATGCTTAGTTAACTGGTTGAGACAATTAAATACTAGGATCCAAATATATGGAGCTGCTCTGTATACTCCAGTCCTGGGACCACCATGGATATATCCAGTGCTCCCTAGGGGACACTAGGACTATATCAAAGGTGCTTGGGAGCGACCAAGACTATACCCCATAGTGCCCAGGAATGGCATATGCGCCAGGGATCAAACCAGAATACCATGCATTCAAGTTAGTAACGTAAGCCCCAATGTGTGATTGGGCGTGTGGTTGGTCACTCAGCCAATAACTACACATACCTGGTGCCTTTGTGGAAGGCAGGATTGTGTATACAGTGAATAGGATGAGAACGAAACTTGTAGCTCCCATCCTTGAATCCTTTCTACTTATCAAACGGCAAAGATAGGACAGGTTTTGAAGCTATCTTCACCTCTTCAATCAATCACAACACCTAGGGGTAGGGTCAGAGCAATCTTGGGTGCCTGGGCCATTATGGTAGAAAGTGTACTCAATCCAGAGAGGGAGTACCTTACCGGAACCACTATATCTCAGTCAGCTAAATCAGTTCAATCAATTTGCAAACAGCCTTTCTCAGCAAGTTCAGCTCCTGTTATTTTTTTCCCCAATACCCTTTCAATGAAGAAATCACACCAACCTCTAACTACCTTCTAAACTTTTCTCTTTGCACATATCTTTATGCCAACTGTGTAGCTACCTAGAATGCCCTTCCTTGCCCAGCAAACTCCATCCGAAAATATCGAATGCCCCACTCTATTTCCAACTTCCCTTGACCTCTCTCTCCTCTGGTTGTATGTATCTGGTCCAGTGATTCTTTCACTACAATGTCATAAGACTTTTCTGCAGCCTTTCCTCTGTTAACTGGAACACCCACTTTTGTATCTGATCCAGCCCTCAGCACCTTGCTGGGCAGCAGTGTCTGTGGTGTGGTGCTGGCAAAACCAGAATTAACTGAGGTACAGGTTTCAGCACAGGGATGTGGTGCCACCTAGTGTTCAGGAGCACGAGGGGCGTGCAGGAAGAAAGGCACACGGGCTGGGAAGGGAGGGCCACTCTGTGCCGGGGGACCCTTGTAACAAGCAGAGAACTTTGCTAAAATCAGGGAGCCCTGAGAAGTAAGTAACCATTTAAGGCTTGCATAGAGACAATATGACCATAGAATTTTACCCCTGGGAAACTGAGTCTAACTTATCTGAAGTTCCTGTTATCTGTACATTCTGACCCACCCGTGATGAGCCCTGTTATCTAGGTATTCCTGCCTGTTCAATGTATCTATGCCATATCTGCATGCATATGTGCAGAATAGTGCTCAGCAAAAAGTATTTAAGCTGGGCCTTGTGCTTCAATAAAGAAAATTGGAATTGGAATCCTTCTCTCAGTCTTTTCGGTCTCTGTATCTGTTATTTGTTCTGTGTGTCTGTCGTTGTCTGTCTCTGTGTCTGTTATTTGTTCTGTGTGCACATGCACTCCCTCCGAGAGGAGTAACCCACATTTTGACTGGTGTCCCCCGCAAGTCGGGCACCCATACTTCTGTAGCTCACGGGCTTCATACCCAACACTGTCTAGCCACCACTGTGTTGGCTGGACAACACAGTGAGTCTTTTACCTTTTTATATCTCTAAATCCTACCAAGATCTGCTCCCAAGCCTGGGGTCTTGCTGAGCATGGGGGCTTCCTAAGGAGCCCAGAGCTGAACAGGCAGCCGGGCTAAGTGTGTGCACAAAGAAGGCTCTGAGACTCTTGGTCAGTGTGCTACATTCACTTTAAGCCTCACTTGGGCTAGATCCCTGTCCCCTGAGAGGGGCTAGAAGAAGACTCCTTAAAAAAATCAGAGTCTCAGATCCAGATCGATGGCACAAGTGTTAAGGCATCTGCCTTGCCCATGCTAGCCTAGGAGGGACCGTGGTTCAATCCCCCCAGTGTCCCATATGGTCCCCCAAGCCAGGAATGATTTCTGAGTGCATAGCCAGGAGTAACCCCTGAGCGTCACCAGGTGTGGCCCAAAATCAACAACAACAACAACAACAAAAAGAATATATCAGAGTCTCTCCTCAAAAATAGGCACCTTATGTCTGAATTCAGCACAGGAAGACCATCCATCCACCTTCCCTCTCTGCATCAATTATTACTCAGAGGGACTGACCCTCAGTGACACCATCTTTCTCCACAGATTCCTAAGAGACTCTCATTTTACAGGGCCCTCTGCCCTCCTACCCTGTCTCCTATGCCAAAGAAGAGATGATGTCACACAATATCTCTTTAATGTTGAACTCAATCTGGTTCCAGATGGATGAAGAAGATTCCTGAAGGTGAATGTGGTTTCGCAAAGAACAAACAATCATCCCTGAGATTCATTTAACCATAGGCAGCAGCCAGACTTTTCCCCTCTCTCTGAACCCTCTACACATTTTTCTTCGAATATGCTTTCCCAGTCATCCTTATAAAGACCCCTAAACCCAACTTGGGAGTAAAACAGTTTGAGGGTGTCCAAGTCAACCAACTAGCTGAATAAATCCAGTTTATCCAAGACCAACCCTCATCTCTCAAGTAAAGGTTTTCAAGAGGCAAACGCCTGAACAGCTCATGGTAACAGCTCATGGCAGGAAGGGAAGGAGAGGGACCGCTTTTGCACATCAGAGCTGGGAGCTCAGGCCAGGGAGGGTAACAGAACTGCATAGGTGCAAGACAGCTGAGTACAGAAAAGCTGTCTCAGAGGAAAGTGTCCCAAACATCCATCCTGGAGACCTGAGCAAACAGTGAGGGTGGGTGCGGGAGAGATGAAGGAAACGGAGGAGGAGAGAAATTAGGAATGAAGCAAACTAGCAAAATCAGAGGACGCAAACTTCCAGGGGCCCAGAGAAAAGCCAGTGTGCCATCACTGCCACCTGCTGGAAGATTTGAGAGACCTGGACCAAAATACTTAAGCCTAGACCCAGCTCCTTCACCACTCATCTCCTGCAAACATCATGAAGTCCCAGCTTCCTGGATCCAGACTCAGTTTCTCCACCTGTAGAACAATGGTAAGGCATCAGGTTGCAGATCTCTTGCTTCCCACCTAAAATTATGCTGAGTGATGAAACCAAGAGTTCTGTTAAGGGGAAGGGGAGCTGCCACTCAGTGATTCCTGATGCGTTTCTACATGAGTAGCAGATGCTGAATTAATGGACACTGGCACAGAATCATAGAGATACACACAAACATACCATCTGTCCACTTGGCTTCTTGCATTCCCATCCTTGGGTCCAGTGACAGATGACATTCAAGTTCCCAGAAAAGGTAGATGTTTGTCAAAATAGTCCCATTACAGAGCCTATCTTACAGTGCTATTTACAATAGCCAGAATCTGGAAACAACAGATGAGAGGCTAAAGAAACTGTGGTACATCTATATAATAGAATACTATGCAGCTGTTAGAAAAAAATAAAATCACAAAATTCGCTTATACATGGATGGATTTGGTGTCTATAATGTTGAGTGAAATAAGTCAGAGGGAGAGAGATAAGCACAGAATAGTCTCACTCATATGTGTGATTTAAGAAAAATAAAAGATATTAATATAATAATACCCAGAGATGAGGGCTGGACGGACTGGCCCATGATATAAAGCTTACTATAAAGATAGGTGGGTGCAGTTAGAGAAATAACTACATTACCAACTTTCATGACAATGCTAATGAGTGGGAGAAATAGAATGCCTGTCTCAAAGACAGGCAGGAATTGGGGGAGGAGAAAGGTGGGGAAGATTGGTGTTATGAAGATTGCACTGGTGAAGGGAGTTGTTCTTTTTTATAACTAAAACCGAACTACATACATGCTTGTAATCACAGTGCTTAAATATTTTTTAAAGCCTATCATTCTTCTATGAGTTCCTCATTGTCTGAACTCCACTGCATTTCTTTACCCACCAAGTTTTTCTACCTGATCCTGAAGCAATAGGTGTGGAGAGGGATCCTGATCTTGGCTGAAGGCGATGAACTTGTCATCATGTGGGCAATGACTCAAACCCACAGTATGCTTAAGGCCTCACAAGACTAGAAGCCACACCTACTTGAATCTTTTGCAAACCACTCTGCAATTTCCACTTGCTTATTTTCGTGGTGCTGGGAACCATAAGTACACAAGGTTGCTACGGGGCCACACCTGTGGCCTGCAAACCATTCCTTTACCTCACAGTCAGAAAAATCTCACAAAGGACACAATGGTGCCGAGGACTCATGAGACACTGAATTTAACAGGCGTCCTCCTAGAAACTCCCCTCTCTGCTCAGAGTGGAAGTCCCGCTCCACTCACAGAGTGAACACAGTATGGACAGATCATCTCTCTGCTCACAGAATGGACACAGACTATACAGACTTACCTAAGCATTGTCAGCGAAACCCAGTGATAGTCAATCTACTTCACATGCAAATGTGTCATTTCACAATCTAAAGTGATATGGCTCTTTACTTCATCTGACCGGAGGGGACAAAGGACACAGGAGATGGCACAGAGACCTGAGAGGGTGCCTGGCCCCCTACTCCAAAGAGTGGGTGCTGAGGTGGCCATGCTGCCCCTTCTCTGCTGTCTTCCCCAGACCCTGCCCTGCAGGGTCAGTGAACATTGTAGGGTGGTATGTAGGGCATTAGAGGAATCTCTGACCAGATTCCAATGTCTCTTGGACCAGCAGGCAGGGTGGGACCAGGGTGAGGGATGTACTTTCTGGGCAAGGAGATTCCACTGCCAGGCATGAAGAGGTCATGCCACTTGGCTCGAAAGAGCCAATCAGGGTGGGGATCCCAAAACCCTGAGTACTCACTAATTCAGATCAGACTTACTCTTCTAATCTGAGTTCCCCAGAAAGTCTTTTTCCTGCCTCTAGCTTGTAGGCACTTCAGCAGAATGTGAAGACACCCTAAGAACACTTAGGTGTTCTTGTGCAAGTGTTGTAGGAGAAGTCCTACTCACCCCAGAGCCAGGCCTCTCCCTCAGGGGTTTCTGGATTCTTTCTGAAGTCCCACCTTGACTTCCTCTTCTAGTGGTGGGATTCAGAAACTTGCTTTGACATCAAGTTGCCCAGGAAATTCTCACACATAAGTTTTAATAGCCCACCCCATGCCTTGTGATACAAATGAACTAAATTGGCAACCTGAAAACACACCAACAACCCACTCCCTAAATCAGACATGTAGAAGCATTCTAAGTCTGCCCACCAAAGCCTGCTTCCCACATGGCCACCTTCTCTCTGCCTTCACACAAGGTTTCTCATTATAGCCAAGAAAGTGAGAGCACAAGGGGAAACTGAGGCCCTGTAGGTCTCTTGGCTGCACAGT
>PVKC010054224.1:0-10042 GCA_004027635.1 Crocidura indochinensis | reverse complement strand
TTAGCCAGGTGCAAGGCAAGCAAGCACCTTACCAACAAGGTATTAGCTCTCTGACCCCTGAAAATTGCTCTGTGATCTGAGAATTTCCCTTCATCTTGTGTATAGGTTATAGACTTCAAAAAGGAAACAGGGGAATCCATGGAAACAGGAAGAGCGGAAGAGGATCAATAATAACCTATGATAGCACACCCAGAGGGAGGTGAGCCCTCCAGGACTCACATTCTCCCCCTCACCCAATCTTGTAACCTCCAGCCCTACCCCACCCTCGGGCCTGTCCAAAGGCAAACAGTGATGGACTGGGGATACTTACGGGTCTTGGGGCAGCAGCACTTCTCAGGGCAGCAGGGGCAGCGGACCTAGCAGTAGCACTTGTGGGGGCAGCACTGGCTCCAGCAGATGCAGGAAAATGAGGAAGGCGACTGTGACTATGACCAAGAAGAGCCAGTCTGCAGAGACACAAGAGCAGGCCCTGAAGAGGGAGGCTGAAAGGGGTCACAAGGGCCATGCAGCACAGAGTGGGGTACTGGGGAACTCTCTGCTAGGCTACTGGGGGAGCTGGAGCCTTAGCCACACTCCCCAGGCCAGGGGCTGGAGTACAGCAGTAGAGGGACAGGACAGCATAAGAAGAAACGCACCCTCGGCTCCACCAAGGCAGAACAGAAAAGATTCAGCTAGGGTAGCCGTGAGTGGAGACAGGCTGCCCTGATTCCCCCACCCCCAAAAAGCAGTGCAGCACCAGTCACAGGAGCCCCTACCTACACCCCAGGCTGCCCCGAAACCCCCAAAGCCCAGGCCCAGGTGACATGTCACGAAAGAGGGGCCCGGGGTTAGTGGAATTCACAACAAGCAGTTTTAGGGCAGGGGAGAGTGATACTTTGAGGAGCGGTAAGTGGTGGTGGGGGGGCTCCACCCTGGTACCTTCCAAGGGCCCCGCCTGAAAACCAGATAAGAGCTTGACCACCCCCAAGGTCCTACCTGGAGGGACAAGAGAGACAGATTTGCTGCGGGCGGCTGCATGCGCCAGCGCCCCTAAAACAGCTCCTTCATGGGTTTAAGAGCCTTTCACGGGAAGAGAGTGGGACACGAAGTAGATAGAATATGAAATATGAAATGAGATGAAATAAATGAAACCACGCAGGATTACATGGTGTGATGAATGGTGGGGAGATGTTCCCAAGAGAGGGTTTATTTCTCTCATTATACAGATTCTCATTATACAGATGTCTGGGGCATAGCCAGGGAGAAAAGAAAAGGGGAGATGAACCAATCAGTTCAGAGCTAGAATTAGCATAGGAAGCAACAGGTAAGGAAAACCTGATACCTGTCAAGGTAGTGTGAGGAGACAGAGATCACAAAGGAACTCAGCGGGAGATATTTGGTGCTTTTTGGGAACTGTATATTCTTTGTCTGAGTAAGAGCCAGATTAGAGAGAGAGAGCAGTGTCTTCCACGTGGTGAATAAAACAGAAAATATCTCCAGCCATCCACGCAAAAGATCCATGAATTATAGACCACTAAGCGGGCCATGTGGGAGATGTTTTCTGGAAGAATAAATTAAAACTAGTGTGTGCCCCCCTAAGTGGGGTTAACACAGATGATGCTGGCAAGGGCCAGCCCAATGGCTCAGGAGGAGGCTACTTTAACTTACACTCCCTTGTACTTTTTTTCACAAGTTTCCCACCACAAAGTTCCACCCACCCTCCTGACTAGGGGACTGTGCTGCTCAGAATTCTAGTCCACATTCCAGGGATTCTAAGGGTTGGTATCAGTAGGGGTCTCAATCTATGACATCATCAGCTGATCCTATAGCCCATGGGAACCCATGGAATAGGATCAGGAGGAGTGTCAGGGAACAGAAATATTTTCAATTGACTTTGAAATCTGAAGAGAAGGAAATATAATACAGCATGCATGACAATTCGAGTTATCTTTATGTTTTGTTTTGTTTGGGGGGTTGGGGTGGGGGAATAAGACCTTGTGGTGCTCCCAGCTCTGTGCTCAAGGATCGCTCCTGGTGGAGCTTGGGGGACTGTGGGACTGGGGATCAAATCCAGGTTGGCCACATTAGCAAAGCAAGTGTGCTGCCCATTGTACTACCAATCTGGCCACTGACAATAAGTTGCTTTATGCTTATACCAAAGTCATTATAAGACAGCTTTTTTGACATAGGGAAGCTGAGGTCAGAAAAGGGATTAGGCCCTACAAACCCCCAAAAGTCACAGCACAGTGCTAGGACTGTGGCTAATGAGGGGGTCTATGCATATCCTTGTCCTGTCAGACAGCCTGCACTTATGTATGTCTCAGGGACACCCCCCAACCCAGCTGTATATCTACACCCTCCCCAGAGTTTATGTACCCAATGAACCCTACGAAAGGTTAATCTAGCACCCAGGCAGGCAATTCTCAAAAGTGTGGGTATGTCTGAGGCCCAAACTTGATATTCTAACAATTTCCCAGTGTCTGGGTAGACATGTGGGAGCTCAAATGAGAATCCACCAAATCTCCACTTGGACTTGTCTGGGGTCCTGAGCCCAGAATCTGAGAACTGCTGATGCTGACCGAGAATCAAACTGCAGGATTCACAGTACCTACACAGTCTACACCCCACATGCTCCACCATCACCTTGACACCTGGAACCCACTCTTCCTAATGTGTGAGCTCACACATGCATCTCCTCACACCCCCGCGTGCAGAGGTGACAGGGGCAGCCCGTAGCATCTCAGATATAGCGCATGCCACATGGGACTATGTGCTGGCCTGGCTCAGGGCTGTGGACAGACATGGCACCCTGGTCAGGCAGTGAAAAGGCTTCATGTGAGTAAAGCAGCTACCGTGGGGCCAAGATAGACTGTCCCAGCAAGGGAGAGGGCAGGAAGAAAGGCAAAGTCCCATGCAAGGAACTCACAGGTGAGTGTGGCCCAGGTGAACTGGCAGTCTAGCATCTGGCCTCTGCTCAGCACACACACCATCTGCCCCTTCACACTGCCCATCAACCCCAGTCCACTGGTTTTTCACCAAAAACTGAGCCCAGGGGGGAGAGATAGAGAGGACCCAAGTCTTGCCCCTGACTGAGCTGAAATGTCTTAAGGCAGCGGGTGCCAGGCCTGGGGTGCTGAGGACAGGTGAGCCCAAGTGACTGGCATTGCTGAGGGGAAAGCAAAAGAGCCCAGAAAGCCAGAGGGCAGAGCAAAGAGGAAGCTAAAGCACAGCCAATTCCCTTCCCAGGCCACAGGAGGAACTGATCACTTACTCAGGACGATGAGCTCTACAGAGGCCTCATTATTTCCCTGAAGGTCCTTGGCCGAGTACACGGAGCAGTAGTACATCCCACTGTCCCCCCAACCTATCCGGTCAAAAGTCAGATCAGCATCTGTTAGGAAGATAAAAGTGAGGACATCACGGTGGGAGTGGCTGGACCGCGCTCTACCAATGCATCAAGTATGGGGACGGGTGTAGGTCAGCAAATGGAGCACCCGTAGCTGGGACCCTGGCCATGCCTCCCATGGAAGCATCTGTAAGGTTTGAATGGAAGTGAGTTGAAATGTCGCCTAGGGACTGAAGAGATACTAAGGTGGGGTGTTTGCTTTGCACACAGCCGAAGAACCAGAATGGACAGTGGTTCGATTCCCAACATCCTATATGGTCCCCCAGCCTGCCAGGTGTGATTTCTGAGTGCAGAACCAGGGTAACCCTGAACACCGTGGGTTTTTTGGCCCCAAACCCAATCATTCAAGAAGTTAAAATAATACCACCTACAACAGAGGACCCCAACATTATTTGGCCTACCTTATCCTTGGAGAAAGAGCACATTCCTCCCTCAACTGCCCCCCCAAACCTATCCTCAGAAACCAAATAAACAGAAAACTTCCCACCACCCACTTGACACCTAAGGTCTAAATGCTTCTCAACATCAGTGAAACAAGGCTGTTAGCTTTCCTGTCTGGTGGGTGAGATTTCTTCATTTACCTAAAACACAGCAGCAGGTGGAGTTCAAAGCACAGCCCAGAGCCAGCACCTAGAACCCAGAATCTCAACCTGGAATGCCTGGCCAAGAAAGCAACAGTGAACAATAGAAGGGCCAGGGGGATCAGAGGGTTGGAGCAGTAGGGTGTTCGCCTTGCATGCGCTAACCTAGGATGGACTGTGGTTCAATTCCCCCACAGCATCCCCTATGGTTCCCCAAACCAGGAGTGATGTCTGAGCACATAGCCAGGAGTAACTCCTGAGTGTCATAGGGTGTGGCCCGAAAACAACAACAAGAAATGGGCTAGACTAGAGGCTCCAGCAGAGACAAGCTCTGGCTCAGGGTGAAGAGATTAGATAGATAGATAGATAGATAGATAGATAGATAGATAGATAGATAGATAGATAGATAGATAGATAGATAGATAGATTAGATAGATTAGATAGATAGATAGATAGATAGATAGATAGATAGATAGATAGATAGATAGATAGATAGATAGATAGATAGATAGATAGATAGATAGATAGAAAGAAAATAGGTCAGATCCCAAGAACCAGGAGCAGCCCAGGCCTCAGAGAATAGAGTGACTGGGCTCATCTGTCCACCATGGGCCCTCACATTCCAGGTCAGGCCTGAGCTGGACTTGGGGACAGTCTTTCAGTACATCTGGTTTCCTCTACTCCTGGGGTCCCAATTAGTTAAATCCCTTAAGCCATTCATCAATGTGGGCACAGGGTGAGGACCTACTCACAACAGAAGCAAAGACAGGAGGTAGAGGCAGGTCAGTGGGGTACAGCCCAGATCCACAGAGCTACTCACCCCAAACTCTACAATGGTAGCAGGCTGGGCAGGCCCAAATCTGCAGCCCCATCCATGCAGGCTACTGGCATCCATGAATAAAGGAAGTGAAGACCCTCTTGGAGGTCAATTAAAACTCAAGTCCTTTCACACATAAAGGCAGAGGTGGTCAAACAGCTTAGGTGGGCCCATAGACCCTGGATCCGCTAGCTTCAACACCCCCATCCTCACCCACACCTCTGTAGACTACAGGTCTCTCACCCCGACAAACTTGGGTCACCCAGACCTCATAGGCTGATTCACCCTGCCCACAGAGCTGACCCCACCTGGCCAGCAAGGTGCCCGCCCTATGCTCCCATTCTAAAGGGAATGTAGATCCTGACAAGCAAAACTAGGTCAGTCTCAGTCCTCACAGTGGAACCCAAGTTCACCCCCACCCTGTCCACTGTACCCAAGGCTCAACAAAGGCCTGAAAATGAAGTCTGGTCCACCTTGGCAGAACTCTGTCGCTGTCAACTCAGCATCTATCAGGGCACTGGACTGTGTTAAACGGCCAGTCTCGAATCACCCAACCCATCCTGACTGAAGGTGTCCAAGGTTCTAGGCCTGATCACTGAAATGCGTGATCCAGGCCCCACTTCCAGGATGGTTAGACCCGGGCCTGTTGCTCTCCCATGGTGGTCAGGCATCCTGGGGAGCAGACCACACAAGGCGTTAATTGCCTCTTTCATGCTACCTCTCTCCAGGGCACCGTGGAGTGTTCCAGGAGCTTTGAGAATCCATCATTTCTACTCAGCTAGCTTTTAAAGGAGATTTGCAAAAACAGAAAGCCGTGCCACACTTTTCATTATATTGTGGCAAATACTTGACTTTACCTAATCTGAAAAGTATGCTGTTTCGAGTTAACTACAGTGGGGTTGGTTTTTTGCCATTTAAAGTATCTTTTCAACTTCTCCCGGTTTAACTATCAAAACAAGATCTTTCAGGATCTCAACAATTCTCCTTGAAGTGCTGGGGCCTCCACACTCCTGCCCACAGACAGAAATCCCTGCCCTGAGAAACAAAGAAATGTGAAACAAAAACAAAAAAATTAAGAACTTGGTAGTAATCTAAGTTCCTCAGTTCCTCCCCTGCTGGGCACTTCTTCCTTACCCTCTATTTTCAAATAAACCTATTTCCAGCCACAAAAAATAGAGTGGCTATACCACATGTCGTCCAGAGAGGAAGTAAGGTCCCAGTCAGGAGGGTCCTGACAGGAGATGGGGCAGTGCAAATTCAGAGACCCTGAAGGTCTAAAGTCGGGGTGGTCTGGAGGAGTCGTGACTGTTGCCCTTCTACAGATCCCTTTACTTACTGAATCCTAAAAAATTGTATGGCCACACCCAGCAGCACTCAGGGTTTACTTTTGGCTCTGCATTCAGAAGTCACCTCTACAACCTGGACAGATGGACAGACACTGGTTCAATTCCTGGCATCCCATATGGTCCCCCAGCCTGTCAGGGGCTATTCCTGAGGGCAGAGTCAGGAGTGACACCTGAGTACTGCCAGGTGACCCAAAAAACAATAATAATAATAATAATAATAATAATAATAATAATAATAATAATAATAATCAAGGGGCTTGAGTGGTAGCACAGCAGTACAGAGTTTGCCTTGCATGTGGCTTACCCAGGATGGACCTGGGTTCAAGCTCCAGTACCCCATATGGTCCTCCAGCTTGTCAGGAATGATTTTTGATAGCAGAGTTAAAAGTATACACCTTGGGGGGCGGAGGGGACCGGCGCGGTGGCACTAGAGGTAAGGTGTCTGTCTGCCTTGCCAGCACTAGCCTAGGATGGACCACGGACCCTCCAGGTTCCCATATGAACCCCCAACCCAGGAGCGACTTCTGAGCATATAGCCAGGAGTTACCCCTGAGCTGGGTGTGGCCCAAAAACAAAAACAAACAAACAAAAGTAACACCTTCAGGCTGGAGAGATAGCATGGAGGTAGGGCATTTGCCTTGCATGCAGAAGGATGGTGGGTGGTACAAATCCCGGCATCCCATATGGTTCTCAGAGCCTGCCAGGAGCGATTTCTGAGTGTAGAGCCAGGAGGAACCCCTGAACGCTGTCAGGTGTGACCCAAAATCCAAAAAAAAAAAAAAAGAAGGTAAAAAAGTAACACCTGAGCGCTGGTATATGTGCACTCCCCTCAAAAAAAAAAGAATTTAGGGACTTGAGTGGTAGCACTGAAGTAGGACATTTGCCTTGCCTTGCACGTGGCTTACCCAGGACAGACCCGGGTTTAAGTCCCATACTCCATATGGTCCCCCAACCTGTCAGGAGTGATTCCTGAGTGCAGAGCTAGGAGTGACCCCTGAGTGCCACAGGGTGTGGCCCATAAACCTAAATGAATGAATGAATGAATGAATAAAATAACAAACAGAAGTCACCTCTGACAGGCTCAGGGGAACCATATGGGATAATACAAGGGTTCAAACCTGGGTCCATCCCACGTTGGCTGTGTGCAAGGCAAATGCCCTACCCCGCTATGCAATTGCTCCAGCCCCACTCACTAAATAGCTAACAAGACTGGGAGATAATTCAGCAAGGCTATTGCCCCCCGAAAGACATTTCCTACATCCCAGGCTTCTCCATAGCAAAGCACTCTCTCACCTCTTTTCCCAACTACTATTATCTTTGTATCTTTCCCTCTACACATAACTCATTGCAAATTGACATAATAAGCCAGAGTGAAAACAAGCACTCAATTAAATTCCACATTTTGACCCCAGCGTATAATTAACATTAGACCTCTGGTCATTCATCAGTTCCCCTCAGCTCCCCATCAGACATGCTCATCAGACATGCCCACCTCTTCTGGGAGATGGGGAGAATTTGGGGGATCAGAAAAGGAAGTCAGTCACAGGAGGCTCCCTGGCTGGGAAACCTTTTGGTCCCCACACTTCTAAACAATACCCGATCATCAGTTGGGCTAAAAAGTTGGCCTCTGCCCATCTGCGGGAGCAGCAGATGCCTGGAGGGAAAGGCTGACAAGCCAGGAGCTGAGTCTGGGCCCCCAGAATCTGAATTCAGGCCTTTCTGCGTTTTGTTTGGCCGGTGTAATGTTTTCAAAATCCACACAAAAATAGGACTTTTCGGCTTCTTTTGAAGCCTCCTTCCTGCCCGGCTCACCCAGTCTCAGCCTCGATCCTGACACCCCTGGGGAGTGGACAGGCTCCATTGTGCCTGGTATGGGACAACCTGGGGCTGCACCTTTTTTTGGGGTCTCTGATTCCTCAGGTACCCTCCAGAAAGGAATCCTCGAGCACTCGCAGGCTCAGAAACCGGCTCCCAACAAAAATCCATGCAGGAAGCCCCAAGGGGCACAGGTCCCACCTGACACCACGACTGAGGGGCTGTATCACCGAAGTAGCTGGAACAGACGGGCCTCCCACATCTAAAGCAGGGAAACTCACTTTCCTCATCCTCAAAGCTTCAAAGCTGAACCAGAGGAAGTGCCTGTGGCTACAGGTTTCCTGATGGGTCACACACACAATGGACGTTACCAGGTGGCAGCGGTGACCACCTCTGCCACAGCTGCACTGGTCAAGGCCACTTATAAGACTCAGGCCCCAGAGACTGAACATTGCATGGAAGCAAGCCCCAGTATTTTTATTTTTTTCAGGGGAAGGCTCGAATGCAGTCCCCCACTACCACAAATTACGAAGTCGAGTTTCCCACATTTGGGGAAATCGCAGCGGTCAGCACATCTGGAGTGCAATAGATAAGCCCCACCCTGGGAAAACCACCTTCATGATCATGGTCTCTCCCCTGCTAGGTAAGTATATATATTTTTATTTTTGAAGGGTTTTAAGCTGCATCCAGTGATGCTCAGATATTATTCCTGGCTTTGCACTGAGGAAATCACTCCTGGCAGTGCTCAGGAAACCTATGAGATAGTGGAGATCGAACCTAGGTCAGCTGTATATAAGGCAAATGCCCTGCCTGCTGTACTGTCGTTATGGTACTAGAACTTTGAGAGTAGGAACCTCAGTTGCCCTGTCCACCACCCTTCCCTCCCCCAGAAACTCCCTGGCACTGTGAATGAAAAACTTTGAGCCCTCGCAGTGGAATAGAATCTCAGTTTTCATACCAGCCCACCCTCCACTCCTAGCTGAGATGGCTTCCTGGTGCCTCAGTGGTCCCAAGAATAAAATATGTGTGAGGTTTCTGGTGGAGGGCCTATGAAGAGGCTGATGCCATTTCAAACCCACTTGGTAGACCATTGCAAACCAGCTTGGGCGAGTCTAGGGTTGGCAAGCTCTGAGTAAGTGGCTAACTTGGGACTCCTAGTTCTACCACCAGTTGTGTGAGACTCTGTCAACAAGTTACTTTACCTCTCTGAGCCTCTATAAAAAGGGTTCTAATAGTGTTACTGTGTGTCTGATGAGCTGAGCTAGGTAAACCAATTTAAAGCCTGACACAAAAAGCCCGTGCTATATTGTTACATCCACATACACTCTACCCAGGGTCCAGATTTGATCCCTGCTCTCTATCTTTAAGAAATTGGTACTGTGGGTTGTATTTCACTCATCCCTTTCTCTCTATCGCAAAAACCCTTTCTCTTCTCTCATGGAATTTCATGAAGAAAGGAATGGCTGATTCTGTATGCTGCTAGGCTTCTTGGGAGCTTGGGTATGAGCCAGCTGCTCCCAGAATCCTTGCTAACTAAAGGAAGGAAGAGGTGGACGGAAGGGCCGACACTGCCCTTTCTCGTTCTCCAGCCTCTTGGACACTGGCACAAGCTTCCAGATGGGAAGTTTTGGGCACAGGAGGGGTCAGCCCAGCCCTGAACCACGTACTTCCGGTAATGGTAATCCGCCCGTCTTGATAGTTGTCGCCCAGGTTCATATCATTGCCCTGTTTGGTGGCTACCACGTGGATGGTCTGCATGTTGTCCTGGAAGGACTTGTACTTCCAAATCACGATAGGCTCCGTGTGGGTGGCAGTCATTTGGTAGGTGCAGTGCAGGGTCACGGATTGGAAAGGGATCACAATGCGGTAGGGGTCAGACACGGTCACCTCAATGGCGCTGGCAGGGGCTGTGGGCAGGAGGAGATGGTGAGGTGATTATGAGTCTTGAGATCAGAGAGAAAAACACTGAAGGAACAGGTCGTTTCTGCTTTTCCTGGACAGTAGCAGTGGGGGAGGGACACACACTCAATTCATAATCACCAAAGCTTAAGGGTACAGGACAATGACTCATGACCCATTCCTGGAAGGGTGGGAGGAC
>PVKC010054222.1:0-10007 GCA_004027635.1 Crocidura indochinensis | reverse complement strand
AACCGATGACCTTCTGCATGAAAGGCAAACACCTTACCTCCATGCTATCTCTCCGGCCCCAATATATTTTAATTTCATGCTATTTCTGTTTATTTTTAAATAAATGAAGAATGGACTCTTTTAAAAGAACACATACACATTACACTTAAAAGAATTGAGGGGAAAAGAATGGAGGACACCAAGACCAAATTGGCGTATGAACATTGAGTAGAAATAAAAAAATGATCAGACTTACACACCAAATCCAAAGCCAGCTACAACAACAACAGAATCGATACCCAATCTACCACAAGCTAGAGACAGAAGGGATCACTTAAATTATCACCTCGGGGGGCAAGGAGATGCATGCTGAGAAGAGGGGTGGAGGAAGGACTATTGGTGGTGGGAATGCCCCTGATTCAATGTCACTATGTACCTGAAATACTACTGTGAATGATTTGTAATCATCTTTGTTCAAAATAAAACATATTATAAAAAAAGAATATCAATATTCTTAAATGTAAAATTCAAATAAAGTAATATTAAGAGATGTTTATAATTTTTTTTTATAAATCATATAAACTATTTCTTATAAAAAAACATAAACATCACTCTTTTGAGTCAGAGTTGTAGCTAAAATAATAAGATATAACCCTAGCATATATAAGACTGAATTCAATAAATGACTATTCATAAGCACTCTGAATGTATTTTGAGTGGTTCCAGATCTAAACATGACCTAGATTAGCCCTGTGCTATTAATCTAGCTCATCAAGTATTACCCCTGTGTTCTGGGCCTGAGAGACACCACAATGTGTAGAGCCTTTGCCTTGCCTATGGCCAACCTGAGTTCATTCTTCAGCATCTCATATGGTCCTCCCAGTCTACATAAGTGAATTCTGAGCAGAAAGCCAGGAATAACCCCATGTGCACTAATAGGTGTGCCCTCCAAAGAAACAAAGCAAAACAGAACAAATATAAACAATCACAACAAAAATTTAAAAAATTCTATGTTCTTTGAATAACTTTTATCTAGTGTGTGATAAGGAGGACAGTAATAAGCACAACAGATTTCTAATTGTTTTACATTTTATAAGGTCTTCTATATTAAATTTAAATGCATATGGAATGTTGAATACAAATGTTATTATATAATGGTATTAATAAACTAAAAAATATATCCATTTGCTATTTTAATAAATATTGTCTAAAATTCACTAACATGTTAGTAAATATTATAATTTTATATTTTAAGAAATGAGTTGATCTTTAAGAGAAATTGAGAGAAAAAAGAATATAGTTGACCAGAAAAAAAATGGAAGAAGTGAGTCAGAAAATGTTAAATTATAAAACATTCAAAAATGATGGATTGGGAACAAAGAGACAATACAGCAAGTTCAGAGTTTGCCTTGCAGGCAAGTAACCCAGTTTGATGGATATCATCCAAAATAGTCCTCTAATTACCCTTCCATGTGTGATCCCTTACAGAAAACTAGTATTGTGACCTGTGTAAACCTCAAAATAAGACCAAAAAATGGAATAACTCAAATAAAGTTATATGAAGAAGAATCAAAGTTGATTGTCTTTCAAACATTTTAAACAAAATTATATGCTAAAATTACATAGTATACAATAGATGATACCCATAAGTTATATAAATATGTGTTTTTCTCTTTTATGCAGCTAATACAGACTATAAGTGCAGTAGACAAAGATGATCCTTTAGGTGGACAGAAATTTTTCTTCAGTTTAGCTGCTGTCAATCCAAACTTCACAGTACAAGATAATGAAGGTAATCTAAAATTGTTCATTATGATTTGAGGTTATGTTAATAGGAAATTTCTCCTGTTATCATTACCATAATATATAATTATATATTTGTTTGCATTACAACTTTTATCAGAAAAGTTATATCAGAATATGTCTTCATAGACAGTTTTGGCTTCCTAAATCTTAGAAGAATAATATGTAAAAAATATCATTTTGGGTGCTAACAAGAAGAATGAATCTTAAAAATACTAGCAAGGCTAAAATTTTTTATAATAAAAAGCAGGAATCATTGGGTAGACACTTAAGGGAAATTCAGTATTATTTTTGAGTAAGCTTCAGATTCCTTTTTTTTTTTTTTTTTTGGTTTTTGGACCACACCCAGTGACTCTCAGGGGTTTCTCCTGGCTATGCGCTCAGAAGTCACTCCTGGCTTGTGGGACCATATGGGAAACCAGGGGATCGAACCGCGGTCTGTCCTTGGCTAGCACTTGCAAGGCAGACACCTTACCTTCAGCGCCACCGCCAGGCCCCATATTTCTAAAACTTAAAGATACTGAAAAAAAAAAAAAGAGAAATCATATTAATCTGTGAAGAGATTAAGAGCAAACCCCTTTTACAAAAGGAATTTTACCATTATTCTGAGAAATGAGAATTTTATGTTATTGAGACTAAAAAACATAGAACGTTGAAATTGTATTTTTTATTCTCAGAAATTCAGAAATATCTTAGAGGAAAACCGTATGAAAATTGTGACTATTTTTAAATAGTTGAACAGCTTTATTCTTTGGAAAATATGGTAATTATTTTCGTCTCAACAAAGCATTTAATTATAACTTTTTCCTACCTTAAACATTTGCTAAAGTAATTTTATCAGCCAGCTTTTGTTTAAAAAGGCATGCTTATTTTGAAGAAAGTTCAGAGACAGTTATTCTAAAATAAACCTACTAAGCACATTGGCATATTTACAATAACTTAATCATATTGTGTTTATGTTGGAAATGTCAGGCTACTATATTCACTCAAGGTTGCTTACAGATAACAGAAGGTAGTTAAAGATAAAAGGGTAGCTTGAATTAAACCAATATTTATTTAAGATATTGTTAGAATATAAAATTTTGAATAGCGACTAGAGGAATAAACTCAATTATATTAAATACAAGTTTATAAACTATCTATGTGTTCTATCCTCTGGATACTTAAACAGTTAGATGGGAAAAATTTGGAAGTTTGTAGATAAGATATAACCCAGCTACATTAAAATTTGGATCATTTAAATTTAATTAACCATTTCAATTTGTTGAACCTAGAAATGAAATATAAAATCTATATTGTACAGTTTTATCACTGAGTTGACAGTATTATATATTTGTAACTATAATTCTTTTATCTATTAAATGGAGTCCTGTGTCCTAACATGGTAGCTCCCAATTTTAAAAATTAATGTAAACTTTTAATAGAGTTTTCCTATCAGTATATTTCACACTCGCTCTGGAAAAAGCTCAAGACTAATCTTACCTTTTGGCATGTAGTATAATTTTTTTTATTTTAGGAAGCATTACTGATCCTGTAGTGTAGATTATTCAAAGTAAGAATTCAAATCATTAGAATATAAACTTGGTTATGTCACATAAGATCATTCCACTAAAATCTTATAGAATATTTGATATGACAAACTATATACTGTTTTCTGTTATTGGAAAAATTCTAAAAATAACTTTAAAGACATAGACATCTTATGTTAATAAACTTTTGAAAATATGGAATAGCCCTCATTCATTGTCACTATCAATATCACTGTGAAAGATTTCTAATTCACTTTGGCCACATTTAAAAAAAGATAAGAAAAATTACAAAGCAAAACAAAAATGAAAAAAGAAAATATGCTGTAGGTAACCACAAATTCAACATAAAGTCATACTTACTTAGAGTTTTTCAGTGAAATTCCCTTTTGTTTCACAATCTAATAGGTCAAAAACATATATATATATATATAAATAAATGTTTAGAATTTTTAATAAAAATAATATGAAAGCTATGTTTATTTTAAGTGTAAGCTCCATTTGCTTCTTTACTATGTCAAAGTTGTTCAGGCAAAAATTGAACTTAAGATTTAGAAACTTTAAATAACTCAGATAGTGTGATTACATTCTTACATTTTAGAATATAAAAATATGATAGTTGGGGCCCGGGAGATAGCATGGAGGTAAGGTGTTTGCCTTTCATGCAAAAGGTCATCGGTTCAAATCCCAGTGCCCCATATGGTCCCCCGTGCCTGCCAGGAGCAATTTCTGAGCATGGAGCCAGGAGTAACCCCTGAGCGCTGCCGGGTGTGACCCAAAAACCAAAAAAAAAAAATATGATAGCATCTTACTTTGGGACATATAAATACAATTTTTAAATAAATAGGATTACACTTTACATGTCAAATGGGTTTATTTTTCATATATTACTCTAATTTCTGAATGTGTGTAATTGATGCAGTTTTCATGAAGAATTCCACCATTAGATTCAATTAAGGTCTATGTATAAGAATCTCTAAAAATTTAGAGTTTTATTAGTATATGCTAGTTAGAATTCAAGAGGTATTTTGGGTGGAACACACTCTTAAGTTTTCCAATTTTCTAGGTTGGAACTGAGAAATGCACATTTTTATGCAGTGAATATAGCTACTAAATAAATGACCCACATCAAACTTGAGACTTTTCAACAAAGCCATAAATATAGAAATGTGAATGTAGTATTGGAATAGAGATCATTAGCTTAAAAAATATCATATAAAAATGTATGCTGTATGATGTCAATATAACAATATGTGTGCCTATATAAATATTCAGTAGTATAAGATCAAGTGTTACAGTGATGACTATAGACACATAAACTGTTTTATTTTTTCAAAAATTTTGTTCTGCTTTCTAATTTTCTTTTTTTGTTTGTTTGCTTTTTTTGTTTTTTTTGTTTTCTGTTTTGTTTTTGGGCCACACCCGGCGGTGCTCAGGGGTTACTCCTGGCTATCTGCTTAGAAATAGCTCCTGGCAGGCACAGGGGACCATATGGGACACCGGAATTCGAACCAACCACCTTTGGTCCTGGATTGGCTGCTTGCAAGGCAAACACTGCTGTGCTATCTCTCTGGGCCCCTACTTTCTAATTTTCTATATTGATCATTTGGCTCTGTTGTCATAATAGTTATTACTGTGGATATATGCCAAAAAGACAGTCTGTGTAATAAGTGACTGTATTTGTCAAACAATACTATTTATAAAACAAAAAGAACAAAATAGACAACTATGATTATTAATTTTATTTTTAATATTGATGATAAAGTGCAAGAAGATTCTTTGGTTTGGATTAACTCCACAATTTTCTGTTAAGGAAAGTGTTTGAGTTTTCACATGAAAGAAAAAATTTTTGATAGGACAAATTGTACAAGAGGCAAGGAACTTGCCACATTTGATTCCCCAAGTTCAACCAGAAAACTTTCTGAACACAGAACCAGAAGAAATGTGGACTAAAAAACAATATCCCCCTAAAATAAAGTATTTAGCATAGCATACTAGGAATAGGATGCTAATATTAATTAATGTGCTTATTTTTGTGTATTATTTAGCACTTCAAAACCAGTTATCTTTCACCAATACTTTTAAGTTATATGTTGCAGTCATCTTAATTAACGAAAGTCAAAATTTTTACATATTAAGAAAGCATCTCCCTCTTCTTATTCATAAATTAGGTCTTTATAGCTGTTGATTATTTATTAATTACATACTAAAAGTGCAATTATCCTTAATATTAATCCATACATGTTCAAAGTGAATTAATGTAATTAATGTGCAAATTATGCCTGCCAGTTACCACTTAGAAGGATGTACCTCTTCGTATCAAAAATAGTTCTGTTTTCTGAAGAATCTGAAAAGTATTATCATCTATGCAGTCATCAGAAATAGTCGCTTATAAGATTTGACATTTGTGAAGCATCTGATAATGGGTTTTCAATCTAATAACTAAACAATCATTGTATTGGATTGCTCCAACTCATATCTGATTTATCTTATCTACATTTTAATTGCACTGTAAAAGTTTATATAAGAAAATGGATATCAATTTATAGTTTACATCAGCCTATTATTGGGAGATGCAGTCTCTGTCCCAAGTCATTTGTAATGCTTTTGAATTTATTTTAGATAACACAGCCAGAATTTTAACGAGAAAAAATGGATTCAATAGACATGAAATAAGTACTTATCTCTTGCCTGTGGTGATATCAGACAACGATTACCCGATTCAGAGCAGCACCGGCACGCTTACCATCCGCGTGTGTGCTTGTGATAGCCAAGGGAACATGCAGTCTTGCAGTGCTGAGGCCCTGCTTCTCCCTGCAGGCCTGAGCACTGGGGCCTTGATAGCAATTCTGCTCTGCATCATTATTCTGCTGGGTAAGTAACTGTCAGGAACGTGGGGTTATTGCCTAGATGCAAATAAGGTACATTGCTTTCAAACACTTTTTCCCAAATAAATCCCAAAGATTAAAATGAAAGATACCTACTAACTCTGGGATGCTGTAGATATTCCAAAATGTTAGCAATGTCAAGGAGGCATGACTTTAGTTTTTGAAATAATACCACACAAAGTTAGAAATTGGCCAGCCATTTTAAAAAGTGACACCATTTCTGTGTGGCTAAGCCAACAAACACAAGGTACTTTGTTGTTATTTGATGTATACAGAGTTTTTCACTTAGTCCAAAGTTGAGTTACACTTGCTTTTTCTTTTTAATTTTGCCTGAATGTGGTCTAATATTTCAATTCTTCCAGAAAATATTGTTCAAAGAATCCCTACTCTAGTTTAGGCTTGTCCCCAAAAGGTAGACTAATTTTGCAACCTATAGCAAATTGTTTTTATGTATTTTGGGATGAAAGTCATATAAAATTTATAGTTTGGTTGCAATATATTGAAACTACTGCAGTACAATGACAAAAGAAAAAATGATCTGATATTTAAAATGAAGAGAAAAACATTGAGCTTGAAGTCAATCATTGTAGCTTTTATTATCCTGATTTTATTATTGGTTTATTATTAGTTTTACTGGGTAAGATTTGTTAATGATTGGGGGGATTAAACTCAGCTTTCTGAGTTTGTGCAAACAAGTAAATGTGTATGTTTATGAGTACATGGATTTAGACTAAGTAGAAAGTCATCATTTCTTTAACAAATGAATAGTGGTGGCCTGTATATTTTAAATCCCTTTAAAGGTCAAGGACACCTATCAACAGATGAAAACTTTCTTTTGTGTTGTATTTAAAAAGTTATTTGCTCTCTAATGCATGCTTGAAATAAAAGATTTATCATGTCAATTTAAAGAATAGGAAAATTAACTGCAATCAATTCTGTAAATATATAATAGGATTATTGAGATTGCTGTGATTTAGTCCCTTCAAATTTTAGCTTAAAGCACACAGTTTGGCCATGCCGGCTCAAGTCCTCGTACTTTCAATATTGATGAAGCATACACTCCCTAGTTTAAAAATGACTCTCTTCAGGGCCCGGAGAGATAGCACAGCGGTGTTTGCCTGGCAAGCAGTCAATCCAGAACCTAAGGTGGTTGTATCAAATCCTGGAGTCCCATATGGTCTCCGTGCAGGCCAGGAGCGATTTCTGAGCAGATTGCCAGGAGTAACCTCTGAGCACCGCCAGGAGTGGCCCAAAAAAACAAAAACAAAAACAAAAAATGACTCTCTTCTATGACTCCTTCACATAAATCACTGCAGATAGAGGAACAATCTTCTTGAGTCAGTTTTGTTGTTGTTGTTTGTTTTGGGGGGGCCACATCCATTGATGCTCAGGAGTTACTCTTGGCTATGAGCTCAGAAATCGCTCCTGGCTTGGGGAACCATATGGGAAGCTGGAGGATCTAACCATGGCCTGTCCTAGGTTAACGTGTGCAAGGCAGATGTCCTACAGCTTGCACCACCTCTCCGGATCCATCTCTTAAGTCAGTTTTTATAAGGGCTTGTTTATGAGACCTTCACCCTCGCTTCTCAATCACCTCCATAAGGTCCCAACACAAATAACATGACTTTCATACTTCAGTTTTATGGCTGTTCAGTCAATAGCAATGATAAATCCCATACTTTGTTAAATATTTATTAAGAGGCTTCAAATACATATGTAACATATATATTAAAATACTTTTCGTTTTTTTATTGATCTAAATTGAACTCACAACTGTTCTACCAAGTTCAGATTTTAAAAAAAGCAAAAAATAAGAGGAGAATGAATAATGATAAGAGACTAATGTAACCAGAGGGATTTGATAATAATTTTCTATTGTTATTATTAATATTATTATGAATACTTAGCATATTAGAAGATGATTCTAAACACTTCCCATGGAAGAAAATTTTCAGAGAAAAATGTCTTATGCATGGGTTTGAATTTGTTTAAGATCCATTTAAAGGAAAGTATCGTAAGATTTTCTAGGCAATGTAAGTAGTATTTTCAACTCAGTCTTTTCCATGACGATATTCTACATTTATTTTTTAAACTCTTGCATCAGATAAATTTTCATAACAATTTTATATAAGCTTAGTGTTTAAAATAGTCATTCCTCCCAGTACTAAAGTCCATTTTTAATAATATAAAAAAGTAAGTTGACAAAACTTTTAGCAAATCTATGTAGCAGAAAGCAGTATATCTTGTAAAAATTGCCTATTTTTATCCCTCACTTGTTTTATTGGAAACTAAATTAAGTTGATTTCTATTTTAATACATCATGTCATGTCACCTTTAATGCCAATTATAAATATAATTTATATGTTCAAAAAGAGCTATCTTTTAAAAACCAGGTAGGGGGGAACAGAAAATATACTGGATTTAAAAAAATATTCTGCATTCATTGCTTTAAAAATAAAAATGTCTTAACATTATTCGTCCTGGCTAAATTCTTCCACATTCCCTCTCAGTTTTCCCTGTCCCCATCCAAAACGCTCCATGAAACTGCCAAACCCAGCTTAGATCTGAACCTACAATGGACATTCTCATTAAAATAACCTCTCGGGGGTGCATCCCTTGGGTCTGCATGTGCTGGTTATAATTCTAACATTATCTTCTTTTTTATTTCTTAAGTTATAGTAGTCCTCTTTGCAGCCTTAAAAAGACAGAGGAAAAAAGAGCCCCTGATCTTGTCCAAGGAAGACATCAGAGACAACATCGTGAGTTATAACGACGAAGGTGGAGGCGAGGAAGACACTCAGGCCTTCGATATAGGCACCCTGCGAAATCCTGCAGCGATCGAGGAGAAGAAGCTGCGTCGTGACATCATGCCTGAAACTTTATTCATTCCCAGGAGGACTCCCACTGCCCCTGATAACACCGATGTGCGGGATTTCATTAACGAGAGGCTCAAAGAACATGACCTGGACCCCACTGCACCACCTTACGACTCCCTGGCCACCTATGCCTACGAGGGGAATGATTCCATTGCAGAGTCGTTGAGTTCTTTGGAATCAGGGACCACTGAGGGAGACCAAAATTATGATTACCTCCGAGAATGGGGTCCTCGTTTCAATAAGCTGGCAGAGATGTATGGTGGTGGGGAGAGCGACAAGGACTCCTAACCTAGGATGCAGGTTCCATGCAAAAGCATCTTTGACCTCCATCGTCTCCACTTCACCCTATTTGAGACCCAGGAAGATGTTCCTGTCACCCACTTGGCACAATTTCTGCACCCCCTCCCATCCCCCCTTTTTAATTTGTTCATTAATTACATTAATTCTTTCCTGTAGGATGTCTCATGGAAATATATACGACATTTTATTTAATCACTTCCAAGAGCCAAAGCTATGGAAAATTCAGTGTTGTCCATCTTAGAAAATAAAAGATAACTTCAGAAACATGAGCAGGATCTTGGCCCTTAAAAAAAAAAAAAAAACTCACCAACTTGTCACTTCTGTTCAATCCATGCCTTTACCCTTGCAAATGAAGCTTTTAAAAGAGGTGAAGACATGTTAAGGTACTTCCTGTTCTGTACATTAAATTAAAACAAACAAATGTACATGTGGTGTTAGTAGGTGTGATATGCAACCTGGTATACAAATGTTTGTGCAATTTCATTTCATCAAATTCTATCTGCTAATGTTTTATATTTATATTTTTGTATTTATTTTTAAAAAAATAAACCAGTTTTTACAACTAGATTGTCTCCAGCCTCTTTTTTCTCTAGGAATTGAAAGTTACTTCAGTAACTAAATATTTTGGTAAAAAA
>PVKC010054221.1:0-10010 GCA_004027635.1 Crocidura indochinensis | reverse complement strand
ATTGTTAAGGGGTGAGGCAACTCTTAACAATTGTATAAAAATTATGAGGAGTCCAAAGTCCATCCTCACTCCAGTTAATAAGGAACTCAGTACAACATGGTGAGGTTGACCCATATAAAGTGCAAGCATTTTTAAACTGCTGTGTTCACACCTTGATAAGATGTAGGTTGATTATACTTCTGTTGTTTGTGGGTAGAGAAGCTACATCTAGAAGACTCCATTAGGCTGTGGTGGAAAAGGAATAAGGGACGTTTTGGACCTGAGTCTGAAGAGGCAGTAGCCAGCTCACATGTATTAGGCTTCCTCTGTATTAAAGATGCAGGTGTATCTGTATTCCAACATGACACTGTTTATGATGGTGGTTACATGTCAAACCTAACCTTGGATTAGGAATATCCTGTATTTGGGTCAGGGCTATTAAAATGATTCTCATTCACCAACAGTAAATGAGTATTCCATTTTCACCACATTCCCTCCACTGCTAGTTATTTCCAGTTTTTTATATATTCCATGATGACTTCCATTTTATAGGTCATTTACCTGAAGTAAGTACTGATAATCACTTTTTTCTCTATGCCTAATGACTGTAACTCTATCTTCTTCCTCGAAGTATCTGTTCATTTCCTCCTCTCATGATAGTTCTATAGTATAACATAATGTTATATTATATTTTATATATAATATAAAAATTTACATAAATTTCCATTAAAATTCTAATGAAGGGGCCAGAGCATCGGCACAAGTGGTAGGGCATTTTTCTTGCATGCGCTAACCTAGGATGGACCGCGGTTCAGTCCCCTGGCATCCTCAAGCCAAGAGCAATTTCTAAGCACATAGCCAATAATAACCCCTGAGCATCACCAGGTGTGACCAAAAAAATTGTAATGAAATTCTAAGGAACAAAAACATCTCTTCTAAAATTTGTATGAAATTTTAAAACTCCCTAAATAGCCACCACAATTTTGAGTAAAATATAATATAAAGGGTGGCATTGCGTTTGCTATTCTATTTTTAAGGGTTTTTTTGTTTGTTTGTTTTTGGGACACACACGGTGATGCTCAGGGGTTGCTCCTGGCTATGCACTCAGAAATCGCTCCTGGCATGGGTGGTCATATGGGATGCCAGGGATCAAACTGAGGTCTGTCCTGGATCAGCTGCTTGAAAGGCAAATGCCCCAACACTGAACTATCGCTCAGGCCCCAACGTTTCCTATTCTTAAGTATACTATAATAATATCATAATCAAAACTATACACTAGTGAAAAAAGCAGACTCAGAGCAATTAAGAAAAACACTAGAAGCTGGGGATATAGATAGAAATCTTAACAAGTTTCCAGGTCCCACCCTCCACAATACAATTGCACAGCAGCCCTCTCTGTCAATAATCTCCTTTAATGTCAATGGACTAAACCAGTGGTGGCAAACAGGATTTTTACCCTCACTCAAGATAGCAAAATGCAATATGTGTTTAATATATTATTGTTAAAATTATATGCTTTTGTGTGAGTGTTTGTCTGTTTTGGCAGGTCACTGTGTGGTGTGGCTCTCTGACTCCTACAGTTTAAAATTGTGGCTCTTTGTGTCAAACTTGTTCGCCACCCCTAGTAAACTCTCCCATGAAAAGACACATAGTAGAGAGTTGGATCAGAAAACAAAAATTAGGGGTCTGGGAGATAGCATGGAGGTAAGGCGTTTGCCTCTCATGCAAAAGGTCATCGGTTCGAATCCCGGTGCCCCATATGGTCCCCCGTGCCTGCCAGGAGCAATTTCTGAGCATGGAGCCAGGAGTAACCCCTGAGCGCTGCCGGGTGTGACCCAAAAACCAAAAAAAAAAAAAAAGAAAAAAAAAGAAAACAAAAATTAGATTTCTGTTGCATGCAAGAAACTCATCTAAAAGTACAAGACAGATACAGACTTAAATAGAAGAATGGAAATCAATTATTCAAGCCAGTGGGAAAAAAAGTGGGGACATTCTTATAAAGACCAAATTGCATTCAACCTCAAGAAAGTGCTCAGAGACAAAGAGGTTCACTACTTACTGATCAGGGGTAAAACTAGATAAAGATGTAGTAACTCTCGTCAACATTTATGCATCAATTGCAAAACCAGCAAAATATGTAGGGCAGTTGCTTGCAAACCTGGAGAAACATACAGAAGGAAATGTGATAGTAGAAGACTTACACACCATTATCACCACTAGACAGAAAAGTATCAAAGACATAAGAGCCCTAAGTGAGAAACTAGAAAATCGAGAACTAATAGACATATACAGGGCCCTACTTCCCCAAACAGCAGAGCACACATTTTTCTCAAGTACACATAGAACCTTCCCTAGAATAGACCATGCCTTAGGATATATATCTAACATTCAGAAAGTCACAAATATAAGAATTATTAGAAGCACTTTATCAGATGACTGTACAACATAATCAAGATGGACTGTAAAAAGAAGCTGTGGAGAAAATTCAATAACTGCTGATTAAACAACATGCTGCACAACAACAGCTGGATCAAAGAGGAAATCAGGGGAGAAATAAAAAGATTCTTTGATACAAATAAAAATGAAGAGACAAATTGTCAAAAATCTGAGGGACACAGCAAAAGTGGTTATTAGGGAGAAACTCAGCAACACAGGCCTATGTCAGGAAAGAGGAAAATGGCAAAATTAGTTGTTTAAGGGGACACCTTAAGGAACTGGAAAAAAAACCAAAAACACTACCAGAAGACAAGAAATAATAAAAACCAGAGCAGAAATAAACAACAAAGAAACAATAGAAACAAAAAATTCAAAATATCAACAAGACTAGGAGTTGGTTATTTGAAAGAATAAACAAGATAGCAAACCACTGGCAAGACTGAGAGAGAGAAACACCCAAATAAATAGGATCACAAATGAAAGGGGAGAAATTATAACAGAACCCCAAGAATTCCAAAACATAATGAGGGCTTATTATGAACAAATATATTCAGTTAGGTTAGAGGATCCTGAAGAAACTAACATATTTCTGGAAAAATATCAACTTCCCAAATTGACAAGGAGAATGTAGAAAGCCTAAACAGGCCAAAAGCACCTAAGGAAATTGAAACAATAATTAACAAACTCCCCAAAAGCAAAAGTCCAAAACCAGATAATTTTGCAGGTAAATTCTAAACATTCTGAGAATTACTACCATTGATCCTCAGTCTCTTCCAAAATATTGAAAAGACAGGAATCCTTCCTAACATCTTTAATGAGACTAATATCACACTCATCCTCAAAGATGGCAAAGATACTGCCAAGAAAGAAAGCTATAGACCAATCTCACTAATGAACATAGATGCAAAAATTCTCAATAAAATCTTAGCAAACAAAATACAACAATATATCAGAAAGATTATACATTATGACCAAGTGAGCTTCATCCCAGGGATGCAAGGATGGGTCAACATATACAAATCAATCAACATCATACACTACATCAACAAAAAGAAAGACAAAAATCACATGATCATATCAATCGATGCAGAGAAGGCATTTGTCAAAATCCAACAACCATTCATGCTGAAAACATTCAGCAAATTAGGGCTGGAATCTTCCTCAGGATTGCTACAGCTATCTATTCTGTGTCTCTCTATCTCCTTATGATTTATTTCACTCAGCATAATAGTTTACATGTCCATCCATGTATAGGAAAATTTCATGACTTTATCTCTCTTGATAGCTGCATAGTATTCCATTGTGTATATATACCACAGTTTCTTTAGTCATTTGTTTGTTGTTGGGCCTCTGGGATGTTTCCAGGTTCCGGATATTGCAAATAGCACTGCAATGAATATAGGTGTGCAGAAAGCCTACTTATTTTGCATTTTTGTGTTCCTAGGGTATATCCCCACGAATGTTATATAGCTGGATCATATGGGAACTCAATTTCCAGTTTTTTGAGGAATCTCCCATATTGTTTTTCATAAAGGCTGGACTAGATGCATTCCCACCAGCAGTGAATGGGAGTTCCTTTCTCTCCACATCCCCACCAGCACTGATTGTTCTTGTTCTTGGTGATGTGTGCCAGTCTCTGTGGTATGGAATGGTATGTTATTGTTTTTTTGATTTGCATCTCCCAGATGTTTAGTGATATGGAGCATTTTTTCATGTGCCTTTTGTGAATTTGTATTTCTTCTTTGAAGTTTCTATTCATTTCTTCTCCCCATTTTTTGATGGGGTTAGATTTTTTCTGGTTAAGTTCCTCTCCTACTTTCTCTCAAGATTTGCTTTAGTTAGTTGTGGATATTTATAATTCCATATGAATATCAAGAGTATTTGATCTATTTTGAATATGGCATGTTTTCTTATAGGGATTTCATTAAATATTTACAATGATTTGAAGAGTACTGCCATTTTAATTATGTTTATCCTCCCAATCCATGAATAGGGTATATGTCTCTATTTCCTTGTTTCCACTTTTATTTATTGAAGCAAAGTTTTCTAGTATTCCTTGTATATATCTTTCACCTTTTTAAATTGATTCTGATGTACTTGGTTTTCTGTAGAACAACTATAAATGGAATTGTTTTCTTAAATCTCTTTGTTTTCTTTCGTTATTTGTTATAGAAAATCCATGGATTTTTTTAAGTAAAACTTTTGTAGCCTGACCCTTAACTCTACAAATCTATTGTTTTTGGAAGCTTTTTGATAGAGTCCTTGAGATTTTCTAAGTATAGTATCATGTCACCTGCAAACAGTAAGAAATTGACTTTGTCCTTTCCTATCTGGATCTCTTGATATCCTTTTCTTGCCTAATTCCTAGATCAAGTACTTCCAGTGATGTATTAAATAAAATTGCCAGATAGGGCAACCTTGCCTTGTGTCTCAGATCTTAGAGAAAATACTTCTAGGTTTTCCCGTTGAGTATAATGATTTTCATGGGCTTGTGTTGAATAAGATCCTTCAATTACCATCTTTTTGAGATGTTTTATCATGAATGGGTGCTTGACTTTTTCAAATGCTTTCTCTTTATCTCTTAATATGATCATATAATTTTATTGATACAATGCTTTATTTTGGTTAACTTGCATATTTTTTGTTTGGGGTCCACACCCAGTGGTACTTAGGGGTTCCTGCTGGCTCTATGCTCATAAATTATTCCTGGCAGGCTCAGGGAATCATATGGGATGCCAGGGATGAATCCAGGTCAGCCACGAGCAAGGCAAATGCTCTACGCACTGTGCTACTTCTCTGGCCCTGAATGCTTTGTTAAACGAACCTCGTATCTGTGGAATGTATTCTACGTTGTCATGGTTTATAGCCATCTTGATTATTTGTTGAATTTTGTTTCTTATATTTTGTTGAGAATCATTGCATTTGTTTTTATTAATGATATCAACCTCTAATTCTCTCTTTGTTGTGTTTCTGCCTTTGGTATCAGGGTGATGTTAGCTTCATAGAAACTGTGTTTCTGTTTCTTCAATTTCCAGATTAGCCTGAAAGGTATTGGCATTAGATCCTCTAAAGCAGGGGTCTTCAAACGTTTTAAACAGGGGTCCAGTTCACTGTCCCTCAGACCACTGGAGGGCCAGACTATAGTAAAAACGAAAATCACGAACAAATTCCTATGCACACTCCATACATCTTATTTTGATGTGAAGAAACAAAATGGGAACAAATGCAATATGTGGCCTGCGGGCCGTAGTTTGAGGACCACTGCTCTAATGGTTTAAAAAGTTTACTAGTGAATCCAGCTGGACCTGGGCTTTTGACTTTTGATTACCAGTTCAATTTCCTCAATAGTGATAAGTCTGTTCATGTATTTTATATCATCTTGGGTCTACCTTGGAAGGTTATGAAGTTCAGGAATTTATTTATTTTATCCATTTTCTCTTGTTTTGTGACTTACTTTTGAAAGAAATATGTGATTATACTTTGAATTTCTATAGTATTCTAGTGATATTCCTCTTTTATTTCTGATCCAGTTGTTTTTGGGTGTTCAATTTATTTATTTCTGCTCTATGTATTATGTTTTCTTTCCTACTGTATTCTTTCAGCTTATTTTGTTAGTCATTTTCTAATTTATTAAGCTGTGCCATTAAGTTATTTATGTTGGTCTTTCTTTCCTGGTGAATGCTTGCAAAGCTAGAAATTTTCCTCTTACTAATGTTTTTCTCTGTCCTACAAATTCTGATATTTCTTGTCTTTGTGATCATTTTTATTCAGGGAATCTTTTTTTTTTTCATTTTTCAGCCTACCTAATATTTTTTATTATTAACTTTTTTATTTTAATCATAGTGGTTTACATGATATTCACAGTAATATTCCATTTACAAATAAACATTGCAGGGAATCTTTTGATTACCTCTTTCATTTCATTTATGAACCACTAAATGTTCAATAGTGTGTTCTTTAATTTCCAGGTGTTTAAGCTATTTCTCTGTATCTGTTTTTTTGTTTTGTTTTTTGGATTTTTTTTTTTTTTTGGTTTTTGGATCACACCCGGCAGTGCTCAGGAGCTACTCCTGCCTCTACACTCAGAAATCGCCCCCAGCAGGCTCAGGGGAACATATGGGATGTCGGGATTTGAACCACCGTCCTTCAGCATGCAAGGCAAACGCCTTAACCTCCATGCTATCTCTCCGGCCCCCTTTGTATCTGTTTTTAATTCAGTTCTATTTTCATTGCATCATGGTCTGATAGTTGATGCAATTTCTATCTTTATTTTCTGGAGGTATGTTTTTAGCACTGTTTGTGCACTATCTTGTGCACTTTCATGTGTATTGAGAATAATGTACTTTCAATTTTGTGGGGAAGGACAATATATTCTTGCTGAGATTTAGCCTAATGGAAATATCAAAACATTACAGACCACTGTTGAATTCTCCCACTACTATTGTGTTGTTATTGATGTCTTTCTTCAAGTCTATTAGTTGTTTTCAGTACTTTGATGGCCTTTCATTTGTTGCATATATATTTAGGAGTGAGATAGTTTCCTGATATGCAAATCTCTTGATTATTGCAAAATGACCTTCTCTTTTTTAACTTTTTTGAGCTTGACATCATGTCCTCTGATATTACTATGACCAACCCAACCATTTTAGGTAAGCTTAACAGAATGTCCTTCAACCTTCGACTTTGAATTTGTATCTTCTATAACTATTCTGATATATTAATTGCAGGGGGAGGCAAAATGTTGAATTCAATTTTATGATCCATTTTTCCACTGTGTCTCTTAATTGGTACATTTGACATTAGAGAAATTATTATCATGGGATATTTTGTCATCTTTTTGTAGGAGTTTAGTGTGTTTGTTTGTTGGGTCTATCTTGCCTTCAAGTGTACCCTTCAGGTCTTCTTGTAAGGATGTTTTTGAGTCTTCATTATTTTGATTTCTATATCCTCAAAGCTATTTATCCTTTCTAAAATATGAATGAACGTGTGGCTGGGTCAAGTATTTTTGAAGCATTCATTTTGTTGAATTTTATAACTACCCCACCACAAACCTTGAGGGTTTCTTATACATCTTATGTAAATCTTCATGATGCTTTTTTTTGGTTTTTGGGTCACACCTGGTGCCACTCAGGGGTTACTCCTGGCTCTATGCTCAGAAATCGCTCCTGGCAGGCTCAGGGGACCATATGGGATGCTGAACCATTGACCATCTGCATGAAAGGCAAACGCCTTACCTCCATGCTATCTCTCTGGCCCCATGATGCTTTCTTGAATGTAATTTCCTTTTTTGCTCTTGCTGATTTCAGTATTCTATCTCTTTCGTTTTTTTTATCATTGTGACTAGGATGTGCCATGGAGTGCTCTTATTTGGATGTATTTTAGTGGGCACTGTTTGATCTTCCAAGATCTAGAAATTTCTCAGTAATCGTGTCCTTCTCAGGTCCTTCTCAGTTGATTCATAATGGAGATTTTCTTCCTGTGTTTCTGGGATCCCAATGAATCTTATATTGATTTTGCTTAATTTATCCCAGAGTTTTATTGTCATCTGTTCACTTATATTGAGGATTTTTCAATTTTCTGTCCACTTATTTTTAATCTCTTTTCCAAATTCTTTCTGTTGGATGGAGGTTTTTTGCAGCTCAAAATGTGTCCTCCACAGCTTTTACTCTTATTGAGATCTTCCAGTGAGTTTTTTATTTTGCTTACACAGTTTTTCAGTTCTACCATTTCTGTTTGAAATTTCTATGTTTCTACTCTCATATCCCCTTGCATCTTATTGGATACACCTTCCATGGTTTCTTTGAGTTCTTTGAATATTCTCAAACTTTCCTCTCTATTGTCCTCAATAGAGAGTATTTAGGTGTCTAGTACTAGTAGGATGTATAACTGCCATTTTCATTCACTAAGCATGGTTTGGTTCTGCGTTGTTTTCCCTGTGTGATCTTTGCAACATGGTCATGTTTGTTATATTTTTTTGCTAGGACTCCATATTAGAAGAAATGCCATGGAAATGGAGGGAATCAAAATGGCCATTTTCTTATCCTGTCATGTGGGTATCTATTTCAAGTTGATTTATCTGTAGCCAGCTCCATTGAGGCACACTGGTCCTGCCTTGAGGGATAATATCCAGGTTTCTTGGCAGCCAGTTTGTCTTGCTTGAAGAACTCCAGTTACTTCATTACTGGCTTGTCTCATGGCATGCTAGTCCCACCTCTTCTGCCTTGCATCATATGCTTTAACCCCTGTACTATCTGTCCATACACTTGAGTACCATGTTTTATATGTGATAACGCCGCACCATTTTATTACTGTTGCTTTATAAATAGTTTAAAATCTAGGAGCATCAATCCCATTTTTTCTCACCTCCAAGAATTTCCTTTTCATAAACTTTTATAATAACTAGTATATCTTTTTTTATTTTATGTTTTGGCCAATCCAGAAATTGTTGTGGCTTATTCCTGGCTCTGAGTTTGAGGATTATTTCCTGGTAGTGATTAGGAGACCAAATGTGCTGCTAGAGAATGAACTATCTTGGGATATGAATGTATACCATTTATAATCAATTTGTAGGTTGCTTTAGGTAAAGTTGCCATTTCAGAATTTCTTCTAGTCATTGAGCATGAGGTATCTTTACATATATTTGTCTTCAATTTATTTAATAATGTCTTGTGAAAAAGAGATAGTACAGATGTTTGAGAAATGCTTTCCATGAAACAAACCTGGTTCTGTTTCTTGTACTATATATTGCCCTATGAGCACTGTAAGAATTGATATCTGGGCACAGAGCAAGAAATAAGACTAGAACACAGCTAAATGTGGACTCCTTTCCAAAACAAAAGTGTCTTCTAATTTTAGACATATAAGTCTTTGACCTCATTTATTTGGTTTACTCTACATGTTTGATATTTTTAAAATTCTAAATGGGATTCTTTATTTTTTATTTTCTCCAGCTTGTTTAAAATTAGAAATAAAATAATTTTGTATTAATTTTCTATTATCTTTTTTTTGGTTTTTGGGCCAAACCCAGCGGTGGTCAGGGGTTACTCCTGGTTGTCTGCTCAGAAATAGCTCCTGGCAGGCATGGGGGAGCATATGGGACACCGGGATTCGAATCGACCACCTTTGGTCCTGGATCGCTGCTTGCAAGGCAAATGCCGCTGTGCTATCTCTCCAGGCCCAATTTTGTATTATTTTTATTTTATCATTATTTTTTTCAAGTTTTCTTAGGGCTTATAGGGCTTTACTTAGTTGTAATATCATGCCATCTCCAAATTGCTAGACTTTCACATCTTTTTTTTTTTCAAAAATTGGCCTCCTTTTTATATAATCCAGTTTTTTTCTTTTTTTTAATTTTTTAAATTTTTTTTATTTTTAATTATGAGAACAAAGATGCAAAGAAAGAGGACAAGGTAAAGTTACAATGGAAGGACTATCACCCATAAACAGAACTCACATAAGTCCCATTGCTGGTATCTTAACATTGAATTTTAAACCAAAGAATATTAAGAAAAATAAAACAGAACCCATGTACAATTACTTTGTCCCTCAAGTCCCCAGATTGCAATACGTATTTCTTAGCAGCACATCAAGCATTC
>PVKC010054220.1:0-10007 GCA_004027635.1 Crocidura indochinensis | reverse complement strand
TACATATACACAATGGAATATTATGCAGCTGTCAGGAGAGATGAAGTCATGAAATTTTCCTACACATGGATGTACATGGAATCTATCATGCTCAGTGAAATAAGTCAGAGAGAGAGAGAGAAAAACACAGAATGGTATCACTCATCTATGGATTTTATGGAAAATGAAAGACATTCCTGCAATAATAATAATTTTCAGACACAAAGGAGAAAAGAGCTGGAAGTTCCAGCTCACCCCAGGAAGCTCACCACAAAAATTGGTGAGCTTAGTTAGAGAAATAACTATATTTTCAACTGTCCTAAAAATGAGAACCTATGAGGGAAATGGAGAGCCTGTCTAGAGTACAGGCGAGGGGTGGTTGGGGAGGAAGGAGATTTGAGACAATGGTGATGGGAACGTTGCACTGGTGATGGGTGGTGCTCTATACATGACTGAAACCCAAACACAATTATGATGTAATCAAGTTGTTAAAATAAAAAAAATAATAAAAAAAGAATCTCATTCAAAACTGTGTCTCAGAAAATTAAGTACTGTGGAGTCAATCTAACTAAAGAGGTGAAAGACCTCTTTCAAAGAAAACTACTAAATACTGTTTCAAGAAATGAAAGAGGAGAAAACCCCACTGCAGTCGCCATTGAGTGGTATAGGCGTGCCCACCTGGAAAGTGCCATCCATGAGAAATCAGAGATTGAGGTGGCTTGGACCAGCCTGAGTAGGGCCAGTGCAGGCATCTACCATGGTTGTCATTGAGGGATACTTGGGCATGCCCACTTGGAGAGTGCTCCCTATGAGGTGTCTTGGACCCACCCAACCAGAGTGGGGTCAAAGGTGTACAGCTCCTTTCCCTTAAATGCTGAGGGCTCTTTCTAACTAATGAACCAAACCATAACGCACAGAAAAAAAATCAAACTTCATGCATTAAAAGGGTGAAACCTATTTGGCAAGTACCATGCCAGAGAATGAAGATGACCCCAAAAATACCAACCATCTGTTTAATCTCTCAGAGAAGGAGTTTACAATATGTAGGATCCTAACAGACATAAAAGAAGCATTGCTCAGATGAATAGAACACAAAGATAGAAATCAGAAAACTTCAAACTGAAATAAAAGATCTGAAAAACACCGTAGCTGAATTGAAAACCTCAATGGAAAGCCTCTTCAATAGGGTAACAGCAACCAAAGACAGAATCAGTGAACTGGAAGATGAAATACAGAACAACTCCATACAGCAGAAGAGATTGAAAAAGAACCTTAAGGCAAACTATCAGACAATGGAAAGACTACTCTAATAATGTGAACAGATTAAAATAGAAGTCTTTGATAAACTCAACAGAAACAACATAAGAATCAATGGAGTCCCAGAGGCCCAGAAAGGTGATCCCCAGAAAGAATCAACAGTCAAACACATGATCACAGAGAAACCCCCAGAGCTAAAAACTGCATGCAATCAACTTCTGCATGCCTGAAGAGTATCAGTTAAAAGAGATGCGAAGAAAAGCACCCCAAGACACATCCTAGTCACAATGCAGAATCCTACAGATAGAGATAGAATACTGAAAGCAGCAAGATCAAAAAGAAAAATGATATTCAAAAGAGCATCCTTAAGAGTTACAGCAGACATGCCACAAGAAACTCTCAAAGCCAGAAGACTGTGAATGGATATTGTTACAAGACTGAACGAAATGGATGCTTCACCTTTAGAATACTGCACCCAGCTTGACTCACATTTAGATTTGAAGGAAAGATACATAGCTTCACAAATAAGCAACAGCTCAAAAACTTTACAGATACAAAACCAGTCTTAAAGTAAAAACTGAAAGGTCTACTTTAAAACAAGACAGACCAACAGGAACACCAAACATAGAAAAAGATGACATCAAATCAAGGGCAATCATCTTCCTCAATGTCAATGGCGTAAATGCATCAAATAAGAGAAACAGAGTGCCTAAATGGATCAAAAAGATGAATTCAACCTTCTGCTGCTTAGAAGAAACACACATAATAGTCAGAACAAATATAGACTCAAAATCAAAGGTTGGAGGAAAATCATCCAAGCAAACAATACCTCCAAAAACAGGGAGGCTATATTAATATCAGAGGACATAAACTCAGAAAACTTGTAAGGAACAAAGATGGACACTTCATACTAATCAAGGAATAAGTGCAACAGGAAGAAATCACACTACTAAACATATACATGCCCAATGAGAAACTAGAAAAATATGTAATACAATTATTGACAAATTTGAAAGAGGATACCAATAATAACACAATAATTGTGGGAGTCCTCTACATGGTCCTGTCAACAATTGATAGGTCAACCAGACTGAAACCCAACAAAAATACTAGTCCTGAAAAGAGAAATGGAAGAAAGAGTTCTAGTGTGTGTGTGTGTGTGTGTGTGTGTGTGTGTGTGTGTGTGTGTGTATAGAGAGAGGATACTCTTATCCCCAGAAAACTGGATACACATTCTTTTCCAATATACATGGTGATTCTAGAGGTTAGACTACCTGCTGGCACATAAAACGTACCTCCATAAAAGCAAGAGGATACAAATTTTGCAGGTACCTAAAATTAGACGTGATTTCCAAAGGGACACAAAATAAAATCCTTAAAAACTAGAAATTAAACAGCATACAACAGCCTTCTACTAAACAACCAATGGGTCCAAGATTAAATAAAAGAAAATATCAAAACTTTCCTGAAAACAAGTGACAATGAAAACACAAATTATAAGAATCTATGGAACACAGCAAAAGTGGCACTGAGAGAAAAATTTATAGCTCTGCAAGCACACATCAGGAAGGAAGAAGGGACATACCTGAATAGCTTAATGACATAGCTCATAAAATTTAAAATGATCAACAAAAGGAACCAAAAATAGGGAGAGCAGAAATCAATGAAGTGGAAATGCAAAAATCAGTCCGAAAGATCAACGAAAGCAGAAGTTGGTTCTTTGAAAAAAATAACCAAGATTGATAGAACATTGGCAAAATTCACAAAGAAAGAGAGAGAAACTTGATATGCCATATTAGAAATGAAAAGGGGAAGATCACTACAAATACTGCAGAGATTCAAAGGGTAATCAGAGACTACTTTGAGAAACTTTATGCAACTAAACTTGAAAACCTGGAAGAAATGGATACATTCTTGGACTCTTATAATCTTCCACGGTTGGATAAGGAGAATGTAGCATATCTATACAACCTCAATTGAGGAAATTAAAACGGTAATCAAATGCCTGCCCAAAACCAAAAACACAGGCCCAAATGCATTCACTAATGAATTCTTTCAAACCTGTCAAGAGGAACGACTACCAATAATTGCCAGGCTGTTTCATGAAATTGAAAAAATGGGAACAATTCCAAATAGTTTTTACGAAGCCAAAATCATCTTGATACCAAAACCAGACAGAGATGCAGCCAGAAAAGAAAATTGCAGACCAATAACCCTGATGAACACAGATGCAAATATTTTCTTTTTTTTCTTTTTCTTTTTTTTGGTTTTTGGGCCACACCCGGTGACGCTCTGGCTATTTGCTCAGAAGTCGCTCCTGGCAGGCATGGGGGACCATATGGGGTACCGGGGGATCGAACCTTGGTCCATCCAAGGTTAGCACAGGCAAGGCAGACACCTTACCTGCAGCGCCACTGCCCGGCCCCCAGATGCAAATATTTTCAACAAAAAAATCCTGGCAAATAGGATCCAATGCCTCATCAAGAAGGTCATTCACTATGATCAAGTAGGTTTCATCCCAGGAATGCAAAGATGGTTTAACATCCATAAATCTATCAACATAATACACAATATCAACATCAAGAAAAATAAAAACCACATGATCATATCAATAGATGTAGAAAAAGCATTTGATAAGGTCCAACACCCATTCTTGAAAAAAATCTTTCAGCAAGATTGGAATAAAAAATATTTCTCAATATAGTAAAGACCATCTATCACAAACCAATGGCAAATATTATCCCCAATGGAGAAAAACTAAAAGCCTTTCCTCTAAATTCTGGTACAAAGACCATTCCTTTCAACATAGTACTGGAAGTACTTGCTATAGTAATTAAGCAAGAAAAATATATCAAGGGCATCCAGATAGGAAGGGAAGAAGTCAAGATCTCACTGTTTGCAATGACATAATACTATACGTAGAAAATCCTAAAATTAACAAAAACTTCTAAAATAATCAACTCATACAGCTAGGTGGCAGGCTACAAGATTAATACACAAAAATCTATGGCTTTTTATGCATCAATAATGATAGGGAAGAGACAGATATTAAGAAAACAACCCCATTCACATTAGTGTCACAGAACTCAAATATCTTGGAGTCAACTTGACTAATGATATAAAGGACGCATACAAAGAAAACTATAAAACCCTGTTCCAAAAGAATCGGTACCCAGTATACAACAAGCTAGACACAGAGGGGACCTCTTATTATAGCAGTCTTGTGGGTAAGGAAGTGGGATATGGGATGCAAGCTGGGAACGAGGTTGGAGGGAGGATAAATTTGGTGATGGGAATCCCCTGATTCAATATTAATATATACATAAAATATTACTGTGAAAGATATGTAGTCCACTTTGTTCAAAATTAAAATCATTATTAAAAATAACCTTCTTCCAAGAAATAAGAGAGGACACGTGGAAATGGAAACAAATACCCTTTTCATGGATGGCAGTATTAACATTATTAAAATGACAATACTCTGCAATGCATTGTACAGAATTAATGCGATTCCTCTAAAGATACATTATTCAAAGAAGTGTATCAAACACGTCTGAAATTCATTTGGAATAATAAACACCTTCGAATAGCTAAAGCAATACTTGGGGGGAAATGGGAGGCATTGCTATCCCCAATTTTAACTGTATTTCAAAGCTAAAGTTATCAAAACAGCATGGCATTGAAATAAAGACAAATCCTCAAATCAGTGACTTGAGTACTCAGAGAACGTCTCCCAGACATACAATCACTTAATTTTTGATAATGGGACAAGAAACCCTAAAGGGAAGCCTCTTCCACAAGTGGTGTTGATACAACTGGTTAGTCACTTGCAAAAAAGTGAACATAAACCCTCAGTTAACATCATGTATGAAGGTAAAATCCAAATGGATTAAAGACCTTGATATCAGACCTGATACCATAAGGTATATAGAATAGCACATCGGTGAAACACTTTATAACATTGAGACTAAACGCATCTGCAAGGAGGAAACCACACTTTCCAAACAAGTGGAAGCAGAGATCAACAGATGGGAATACTTTAAACTGAGAAGCTTCTGCACCTCAAAAGAAATAATGCCCAAGATACAAGAGTCACCCACCGAGGGGGAGAAACTATTCACCCAACACCCATCAGATAAGGGGCTAATAGCCAAAATATACGGGGCACTGACACAACTTTACAAGAAAAAAAAATCTAATCCCATCAAAAAATGGGGAGAAGAAATAAACAGACACTTTAATAAAAAAAGAAATACAAATGGCCAAAAGGCACATGAAAAAATGCTCCTTGTCACTAATCATCAGGGAGATGCAAATCAAAACAAAATGAGATACCACCTCACACCACAGAGATTGTCACACATCACAAAGAATGAGAATAATCAGTGCTGGCGGGGATGTGGAAAGAAAGGAACTCTTATCCACTGCTGGTGGGAATGCCATCTAGTCCAACCTCTATGGAAAGCAATATGGAGATTCCTCCAAAATCTGGAAATAGTGCTCCCATTTGACCCAGCTATTCCACTCCTAGGGATATACCCTAAGAACACAAAAATTCAATACAAAAACCCCTTCCTCACACCTATATTTATTGCAGCACTATTCACAATAATCAGGCTCTGGAAACAACCAAGATGCCCTTCAACAGACGAATGGCTAAAGAAACTGTGGTTCATATACACAATGGAATATTATGCAGCTGTCAGGAGAGATGAAGTCATGAAATTTTCCTATACATGGATGTACGTGGAATCTACCATGCTGAATGAAATAAGTCAGAGGAAGAGAAACGCAGAATAGTCTCACTCATCTATGAGTTTTAAAGAAAATAAAAGTCATTTTTGCAACAATCATCCGAGATAATGAGAGGAGGGCTGGAACTTCCAACTCACTTCATGAAGCTCACCACAAAGAGTGGTGAGTGCAATTATAGAAATAACTACACAGAAAACTACCCTAACCATGTGAATGAATGAGGGACTGGAAAGCCCGTCTGGAGTACAGGTGTGGGTGGGGTGGGAAGGAGGGAGGGAGACTTGGGACATTGGTGGTGGGAATGTTGCACTGGTGAAGGGGGTGTTCTTTACATGATTGAAACCTAATCACAATCATATATGTAATCAAAATATTTAAGTAAGAAAAAAATTAAAAAAGAAAAGAAAAGCTACAAAACAAAAATGATTAAGAAGCCAATAAGGAAATAAAAGGTAAAGCATTGGAATAAAAAGTTATTTATTTTATAAACAAAGATAAAAGAAATAATATACAGATTGTAGGAATATCAGAAAGGAGGAAATAAGGAAAGGGGACGAAGAGTAGTCAGGGAAATAATAGCAGAAAACTTTTACACATTCTGGAAAAAGGCTCCGTTGCAAATCCAGGAGGGAAAAGAGTCCCTATTAACATAGATCCCAATAAACCAACACCAAGGCATATAGTAATGCAAATGGCAATAAAAAAAATAGAAAACAGAATACACATTCTCCTGAAGTGCACTTGGAATCTTATCCAGAATAGGCCATGCCTTAGTATATAAATCTAACTTGTACAAAGTCACATATATAAGGATTATTAGAAGCACCCTATCAGATCACTATGCAACAAGTATCAAGATTGACTATAAAAAAAAAGCTATAGAGACAATCCAACACCTGAAGATTAAACAACATGCTGTGCAACAACTTCTGGATCAAAGAGGAACTCAAGGAAGAAATGAAAAAAATTCTTGAGAGAAATGATAATGAGGAGACAAATTTTTCTAATTTATGGGACACAGCTATAGCAGTAATTAGGGGGAACTCATAGCAATAAAGGCCTATGTTAGAAAAGAGTAAAATGACAAAATTAAGTTTAAAGGAACATGTTAAGGAAGTGGAAAACAGCAGCAAATAAACCCAAACACAACCAGGAGACAAGAAATAATAAAAACCAGAGCAGATATAAACAACATATAAACTAAGAAAACAATACAAAAAATCAATGATACAGGAATTGGTTTAAGAAAGAATAAACAAGATTGACAAACCACTGGCAAGACTCACCAAAAAGGAGGAAAGCATCAAATAAATAGGATCACAAATGAAAGAGGAGAGATTACAGCAGAACCACAATAAATTCAACACATCATGAGGACTTATTATGAAAACTATACTCAGTCTGGTTAGAGAACTCAGAAGAAACTGACAGATTTCTGGAAAAATATCATCTTCCAAAACTGGGTAAGGAGTATGAAGAAAGCCTAAACAGATCAATCACACCTGGAAAATGAATTGAGGAAATTGAGAAAGTTGAATCAGTAATTAAGAAACTCCTCAAGAACAAAAGTCCAGGTCCAGGTCCTGATTTCTTGAAGCTCTCCCTTGAGAACAGAGCCCTGGGAAGAGAACCCAGAAATCATTGCACTCTGAAGCTGCCAGTGAGCCAATGAGTGAGTAAGATCTGGCCGGGTGTAGAGCTTCCCAATTGGAGGGCTGAGTGCTATTCCTGTGGGAGACTCTGCCCTGCTGCGCTTTGCTAAGAACACTGAGGACCGAGGGGACTTTTCCTACTTCTGTCTTTCCTGATTTCTTGGAGCCCCAAGAAGAGCGCGGCCGCGCACTCTTTCTAACCAATAAACCCCATCACAACACACAGGAAAAACCACACTACTAGGGCGACAATGCGGAAAGCTCATAGGCAAACACTAGGCACCGAGAATGAAGATGATGGCTTGGACGACCCACAACCCTCTGATTAACCTCTTGGATAAGGAATTTAAAATAGAAATATGGAATATGTTTGTAAAACTCCAAGAAAGCACAGATTGATCTAAACAGAACACAAAGACAGAACTCAGAAAACTTCAAACTGAAATGGCAGGCCTGAAAAACACGGTAGCTCAACTGAAAACCTCAGTGGATGCCCTCGACAGCAGGGTAAGAGCAGCTGAGGAGAGAATCGGACTACTGGAAGATGAGATGCAGAAAAACTCAACACAGCAGAAGAAATGGGAAAAGAACCTTAGGACAAACGAACAGGCAATGGAAAAAGTACTCAAGGAATGTGAACAGATGAAAATTGAGGTCTTTGATAAACCCAAAAGAAACAACATAAGAATCATTGGAGTCCCAGAGACCAAAGTAGGAGATCACCAGGAAGAATCAACTGTCAAAGACAACATCAAAGATATACTACCAGAATTAACAACTACATGCAACCAAATCCTGCATGCCCGAAGAGTACCAGTCAAACGAGACCCAAAGAAAAGCACCCCCAGACACATCATCGTTACAATGACAAATCCCACAGATAGAGATAGAATACTGAATGCAGCAAGGTCAAAAAGGGAAATTACATTCAAAGAAGCATCCCTAAGACTTACAGCAGACATGTTGCAAGAAACTCTCAAGGCCAGAAGACAGTGGTGGGATATTGTGACAAGACTGAATGAAATGAATGCCTCAACGAGAATACTGCACTCAGCCTGACTCACATTCAGGTATGAAGGAAAAATACATAGCTTCATGGATAAGCAACAGGTTAAAATTTTCACAGATGATAACCCAGCCTTAAAGGAAAAACTGACAGGTCTACTCTAAGACAAGAGAGACCAACAAACACAGGAATGTTACCTACAAAGATGACATTAAATCCTATCACCTCCCTCAATGTTTTTTTGTTTGTTTGTTTGTTTTTGGGCCACTCCCGGTGACGCTCAGGGGTTACTCCTGGCTATTCGCTCAGAAGTCACTCCTGGCAGGCACGGGGGACCATATGGGGAACTGGGGGATCGAACCGCGGTCCATCCTAGGTTAGCGCAGGCACCTTATCTCCAGCACCACTGCCCGGCCCCTGCACCTCCCTCAATGTTAATGGGCTAAATTCATCAATTAAAAGACACAGAGTAGCAAAGTGGATCAAAAAGATGAATCCAACCTTCTGCTGCCTACAAGAAACACATCTGAATAGTCAGAACAAACATAGACTCAAAATCAAAGGCTGGAAGAAAATCATCCAAGCAAACAACACCCTCAAAAAAGCTGGGGTGGCCTTATTAATATCTGATGACACCAACTCTATACTTAGAAAAGTGGTAAGGGACAAGATGGACACTATGTATTAATCAAGTGATATGTGCAACAGGAAGAAATCAGACTGTTAAACATATATGCACCCAATGAGAGACCAGCAAATTATCTAATACATTTACTGACAAATCTGAAAGAAGAAATCAATGATAACACAATAATTATGGGAGACCTCAACATGGCCCTATCAACACTTGATAGGTCAACCAGATTGAAAATCAACAAAAACATACTAGTCCTGAATAGAGAAATGGAAGAAAGAAGACTAGTAGATATATAAAGGACACTCCATCCCAAAAACCCTGGATACACATTCTTCTCCAATGTACATGGGTCATTCTCCAGGATAGACTACATGCTGACACATAAAACATACCTCCACAAAATCAAGAGAATAGAAATCTTGCAAGCTACCTTTGCCGATCACAAGGCTCTGAAATTAGATGTGAACTACAAAGCCACACAGACGAAAAACATTAATAACTGGAAATTAAACACCCTGCTACTGAACAACCAGTGGGTCCGAGATGAAATCAAAAAGGAAATTAAAACTTTCCTGGAAACAAATGATAATGAAGACACAACCCCCCAGAATCTATGGGACACAGCAAAAGCGGTCCTGAGAGGAAAATTTATAGCTCTACAGGCACACATCAGGAAGGAAGAAGGGGCATACCTGAATAACCTAATGACACAGCTCAAAAA